>PVHY01007148.1:0-69351 GCA_004024945.1 Uropsilus gracilis
TCTTTCTTTCTTTCTTTCTTTTTTCCTTCCTTCCTTCCTTTATGAGACAATCCAGTTTATTTTTTTTATTTAAAAAATTACATAATTAAAAAATTGACTTCACATATATATTTCTTTGGCTTTTTTTCTCAAATTTTGTAATTCTGTCAATCATTTACATATGTACATAGCTCTAGGGGTACATTTTGACATCTTCATTTGTGTACAGACATCACACATCTTCCTTCAAAATTCTCATGACAATGATTTATCACCTTCTTCCCTGTCCTCTCGTTCTCCCTTTCATTTTCTCTGGTAAGCAGTATATTTTTCATAGACTAAAAGAATTATTTTTGCTGTATTTTGCCAATTTGATTTACTTTATTAATTATATTCTACAAATACTCTGAATTATTTAACTTAGAACAATTACCTCAAGATTCATCCATTTTGTTCCAGAAGGCACCATTTCATCATTTTTAATAGCTGAGTGTCTGTTGTTGGACACTTAGGTGGGTTTCATAATTTGGCTCTGGTTGATAATGCTGCCATGAACATAAGAGCGCTTAACATAGTCATATTTATTTATTTAAATAGCTTTCACATTTATTTAGTGACAGTAAAAGTAAAACAAGTTTTTTTATTACAGAAATGTACCTAGAGACAAATTTACTTATAAATTCATGTTCACGGATCAAAGAGAATCAGCTTTTAAAAATCTGTCAAAATTTTTCCTCTTTATCACTATGTTACAGAGATTGTTGGCTGCCTCTTAAATACTTGTTCTATAGGAATTGAAACTTTGGGTAGGTAGCAAAATAAACATTAAAAACAACATTTCCCATCTGTCAACCACCATGGAGTCATGTGACAATGCTCAGGACAATAGAATGTGAATGGAGTTGCCTTGTACAACTTCTGGGTTGTGCCTTTAAAAGGAAAGAAGACTGACCTCTGATTGCTTTATCTCCTTGTGGAATGGAATGTGGATATTGCAGTGAGTCATATTTGCAACCCAGGGATGGCAGAAAAGTTTTGTAAAGAACACTGTTCCAAAACACTGTTGCATCGATGTACCAATCAGTAGAGCTGAACAAAATCCTTGAAAGACAAACTTCTATGCATAGAATCTTTAATTATTCACGCTCAGGATTGTATCTAACTTTGAAACATCTACTTGTTGCTGAATAAGAATACTTCTGTTTGTCTCAGAATTCTCAATAGCGTTAAGTGAGTGTTGGAGAGGAAGAGGGTTTTCAAATGTCTCTTCAAAGTGCTATCTACATTTGTAAGATTACATGCAGAATGGTGGGTGGAAAAGTGAGTTTGTTTATTCTAGTGATAACTAAGCATCCTTTATAGATTGAACTTCCCATAATGTGATTCTTGACAAGAAATTTCTGTATTTCAAAGGAGAGGGATGAGATCTATTCATGTGTCTCTTATTATGAGGTCACAGGTGACAATGGCACACTTCAGGTTCCGCCTACACCTGGGGTACAAGGGTCCCTCATAAAGTGAGTCACAGAGCCAGGTCCTTCCACAGGGGAATGGCTCCAATGTTAGAAAGGGTATAATTCTGAGCAATATTGAAATTTCTATCATAGCAACATTTTAAAATGGGGATTTTCATAATATAGTGGGTAATTTTACACAAAAGTCTAGGTTATCAAATCTTAAAATTGGGTGATTTGTTATCTCAGCATTTGTATGTTTCTGCGAGGAAGAATTAGGTGGACTTGAGGGGAGTCTCTTGTCCTGATGGCCATATGATAGCCCTCTTTAAATTTCGTTACCCTGTTGACTTCCAGAAGCAATTTTGTTGCACAGAACTTGGGTCAAAAATGCACAAAGTGATCTCAAAACCCAACTGGAAAGTGCTAAGCTAATTTTAAAAGAGAGCGATGAGTTGCTATGGGAAACTAATAGGGCAGAGCAGAAAGTCTTTAGCGCAGAAAGCCGAAACAGTTTGTGGAAAACATTTTTTGGGGAAAAAAAGAGCATAAACAAATGCTGGAGCTGAATCTGAAGTCATTGGTAAAAGTTTGATATGCAAAACCAACTTTTTCTAAGAAGTAGATTGCGGACACTAAAGACTATGTGAAATAGAAATATACCTTAAGTGTTAGTATAAGTGCAAAAGTAAGGAGAAGTGGGAAGATGGACTGAAAACTGGTTTGTTCTCTTGACTGTCATTTTTTGCTTTCATATACATGAGAATTAAGTTCTCATGTATATGAAATTGTAGGGATAAAACATATAAAACTTTATATGGAATTGTAGGGATAAAAGGTAAAATAAGTCAAACTTTCCTGGTAACTTGTTTTAAAATGAGATTTTTACAGATTGAAATTTTAACTTAGCCCCTTCTTTTAGCATCACAGCTTGCTAGTGTATTTTAAAAGCATTTCACTTTTGTTCTTGGAATGTGATCATATTCTGTGTTGTCAAACTGCTGGTGATATTGGTACTATTTTTGGTAAGTATGGCCGACATTTCAGTATTTCAAGAACTCTCAGGGAACATTCTAAGATTGTTTCACAGAAAGGCTTTCCTTCATTGTACAAAAAGCAACCTATAGGATTGAAAAATAAAACACAACCCAATTTCTGTTTTATATTAGGACAAGGTATGGGGTAGTGTATAGGTTACTTGACTCTTGCCACAAAATAGCTGTGTAACAAATCATTCCAAAATTCAGTGGCTTAAGAACATTTATTGCTAAGATATGGAAACAACACAAATGTCCCAAAACTGATGAATGGCTGAAAAAAGATGTGGTATATTTACACAATAGAATATTATGCATCAATTGAAGAAGACAAACTTACACCATTTGCATCAACATGTTTGGAGCTAGAAGGATTCATTTTAGCAGAAATAAGCAGAAAAAAAAAGAGAAATATGGGATGATCTCACTTATTTGAGGGATATAGGGAAAACAAACAAATAGACAAGAAAAATTAAAAACTGCCAACAAAACTGAAGCATACAGCAAGAGAAGGGGAGGAGGGTGAAAAATGGGAGAGGGAAAAAGCACAAAAGATTAAGATGGTTCGCATGTGACAAAGTGATGGGAGATCCTCAGGGTAGACAATAAGGAGGTAATTTACATATATGTATGTATACACATAGATATATATAGAGAGGTGGAATCAATTAAAAAAAACAGCATTTATTTTCATGAATCTCTGAATTGACCTAGTGTGTTTGAACAAAGTAGTGTGTCACACATCAGTTCTGCTAGTTCGGGGTACACCACTCACCTGTCTGCAATTCACTGGGCTCAGCTGCTCCAGACTGGGTAGATTTATTTCATGACTTTCTCACCCTCCTATTGGATCAATGATTCGTTCTCAAGATCTTGATGAATGTAAAAGAGGGCAAGATCAACCACACATACCCTGCCTCCCTAGAAATAGTTCAATTATTTTTCAAAGTCTGCTCATCAAAACTCTCCTAGCTTGAACAGTTCTATCAGAACACAAGTCTGCTGAACTGACTGAGAACCCATTCTCCAAAGCTTGTCCCATGATTGAGGTGGAGTATGGGGTGGGGTATAAATTACTCTCTGCCCACAGTGAGGTTGCCTTGTAATGTTAAATGCCAGAAGGTGTTTATACAGGAAGCAGTCATGAATGCAATCTATCACTGGAAGCTAGACATGTGTGCTCTGGAACATAGGCTGCAAAATAATAATAATGGTTTGGGAATTTTTGGATTCACAGCTTGTCTCTACTGTTCACTAGCACTGTTTGGTCAACCTTACTATGGAGACAATAACACTACCTACTTCTTATATTACAGAAAGTGCTTGGAACCTGTTAGGTGCTTAATGGGTGCTAGTCCCTTATTTAACCAAAGTTTCTTTAAAGTATCTTTTCATCTTTATGTGAGGTTTATTTATAAGACTCATTTTATAATCACTGTCTTCAAAGCAAACCTCACCTGTTATTGCTTGGTGGCATAAAGGACTCTTTTGTTCCTATAAGAGGGGTAGACATAAACATCTCCACCACCATCACACTTTCCCAGAAACAGTTTTCCAATTGTTTTTCAAAGCCTGCTCAGAGCGACTCTCTGACATGAACATTTCTGTCAGAACCCAAGTCTAAACTGGGTAAAGATGGATTTGTGATTTCTAATGGAAGTCATATAACTCTAAAAATAAACATGAATTACAAACACTCCACAGAATTCTCTGAGCCTGCAGAAGATTGGAGTTAAAAATAACAGATTGATGGTGCATGGTGGGAATGCATGGGATAACATGCTTGCAACCAAATTGACATTATAAACTGGATGGAAACAAATTTGTTGTCATGGTAGGCTTGTCAAGGGTACTGTCAAATTTCTTTCAAACACACAAAAACTATCAGTTTCTAGAAAGAATATTTCCAGGGCAAAAGAACACAGATTTCAACTATGAAAGGATGGCAATTTGTGTGGTTGAGTCTAAATGAAAATTTCCACTTTAACTGAAAGAAAATAACTCTGGGATATATATTCTCTGTACCAGCATCATTATCTTTTCCTTTCCTACAGCACTACAGTTTTAATTTCCAACAAGCTGAATGGGAGTGATATAATACATGCTTACTATATTAGACATGAAAGTGACCCATCATAACATTTTGTCTAAGGGCATGAGCAAATGGAGGGCATTTATGAGTAAGGAATTGCTTAGTCACCTGACTTTAAGGATAGTATGATCATTTGGTCAAAGTCAGAACTAGTTCCCAGTGACTTTTAAAAATTTTTGATAATTTCAAAATCAAGCACAAGGTTGAGAGAAACATCAGCAACATTTAATTAAGAAGGGTTAGTATTAGTTAGCATATAGTATTGTAGTATGGTATAGTATAGCGCAGCTTAGCATTAATGCAATAGATCAAATTGAAAGCTGTGGAGCTTATACCTTCATAAGGTCTGTTATAATCTGAGCTAGATAAGTTATTAACTCGTGTAGACAAGCTACCAATGGTGATATTTTCTACAGACTTGTTTTGAGTAACAAATGAAACAATCAATCATGAGTGAGTTCTTTTAAAATGCTAAGCATGTTTCTCTGAATCACCATGTTAACTCTTTTCTAAAATGCTCTTATATTTTCAGGAACATTTGGCCTTTGTTCCTTTGTTTTACAAGTTCTTTTCAAGTCAATCCAAAGCCATATTTTATTTTTAAAAATTTTTTTCAAAATCATATTTTAAAAGCATCATCAAGATTAAGAAGCAATATTTATTCTTACATGACTTAGTAACTTTCAAGTAAACAATAAAACATGATGCTTCTTACAGTGGCATGTATAATATCAAAATAAATAACTTACTTACTTTTTCCTAAAGAGATAATTGAAAAAGTTGGTGTAGCCACAACATAGACATAATAAGAATTAAGAAGTTAATGACATGCCGTTGTAATATTTAATTACTGGTACAGGATGAACATGAATTTATCAGATTTGATGCTGGCCATTATCCTGAAGTCAAGTTCTGAAATCCTCTGGCAGTGTCAGACATATTCCTCTAGTTTTTGAATTGTTAAGAAGTCTAAGGAGTCCATGGGGATGGAATCAAGCGAATTTTGTAGAAGCATATGGGAAAGTGTGAGGCAGTAACTATTTCCAACCACTATGTAGATACTTCAATATTTAAGTAACTGAAATGTTTGTAGTACATATTCCAGATGGATATCAACCCATAAGGAGCTCAAAAGGAAAGCACATACAACTGTTTATATAATTTAATCCCATTATATTGTGTATGTGTATATATACATATGTATGTGAAAAATACTAAGTATGATATAATTACATTTTCTAATGTTTTGGCTCATATTTTCCCAAATTTTTTATAATGAGATTTTTTTTTTTTAGGCATTGGCATTTTTAGTTTTTTCTTTTTTCTTTAACTGAAAAATTTTAGAAATGTTATGAACTTTTTCCACATCCTAAGGTGAAATGTGCAGGAGTTTCTCCTGAAATTGCTAGGTAGCAGGCTATATGGTTACCCAACTATACAATATGTCACCAACTTATTTTCTCAAGAGCTATGCCCCATCAATCCTTTATAAATGATACACTGATAATGCAAGAACAGTGACGATCAACCTCCAAGTCAGTAGGTGGTGCTCACAGTCAATGCATAACCACCTTGGCTCATAAGCAAGTTCATGGTTTTCTAGACTTCACCCTGAGCTCAACTTGATGGTAGAAGAAGGAGTTTTTTGAACTCCATTCCTGTGGGGAGGTTAATGGGAAATAGGGGTGGAATTGAGGGTTTTGGCAGCTTGCCATGTGCAACTTTGCTTGGACCTTGGTCTCTGCTCAGTGAACATTATTTTGGATAAGCTAGATGGCCTATGGCAACATGCCAGACTATTAATTCTCTCTCTTTCTCTCTTTTCCGCTTCATTCCCTCCCTCCCTCACACAACACACACATATACTTTTTCTAACTCTTAGTAAAATAAATCCTGTTATTGTTTTCATACTGTGTCTGCTTTTGGGTTATGCCCAGCAGTTGTAAACACAAGTGAGGACCTACCAACTAGGCCACCCCTCCACCAGCTTTGCTCAGTTTCAATAACTGCTCTCTCATACTCATTGTTCCGAGATTTAACTTGTCCTAATAATACGAGATACACTGATTTATTACAATAAATGAGTTACTAAATGCATTGTTTGTCTTTGTTTAGTTTTAACAATGTTTATTAAAATGTTTTATATCCTTCAATTCCTGTATTTCTTACATCTGTATTTGTTTCTCTTCTTATCTGAGTACTTTCACCAAAGTCATTCAAATAGGACTTTTTGTGCAAATCTTTGGAGACCTTTTATACTTTATATATTTATTAAACGTGAACATTGGAATTACAATTTGAGCATAAACTTCAAAATTAATTGCTAGTTTGAAGCTAATATTTTATTATCTTTTTATACATAGAGTTCTTGTTGGAGAGTCTGAAATCAACCTGATTCCATTCCCTTTTAGGGTACTGCTTTTTTTTCACTAGAAGCTTGATTTCTATTAGTACTAACATTTAGGGTACTGCATATAGGTGTGGTTTGTTTCTCTCTTCTAGGATATTTCACCTCTCCTTTCATTTTGAGCACATTCACCTTTAACTCTGAAAAAATTAAAATACCTATTTTTAAAATAGCTTTTCCTCATTAATTTTTTTCTAATCTGGGACCCCTATTTTCCTAATGTTGTCAGTGATAATTCTACTTCTTTTCTGTTAAATTATATTTTTGGAATTTTGCTTTAGTTCTCATTTCCTATTCCATCTAAAACAATTCTTAGAAGTCCCAGAAAATATTCAGTATTCCCTTCTTTAGAATGATTCCTGAATAATTTCATCTTTAATAATTCCTTCTGTTATTTTTTCTAATATCATTTTTACTCATAATTGCTTTCTTTGCTATGTGTTATTTATTAGAAAATTCTCAGGCTGTTTATTGTAATACTTTATTTCCAATGGTATATGCTTTCCAGTTTTTTTGGCAGTTGTTATACTCCAAAAGTCTGTTATCAACTTTAATTGAAAGTCTATATTCCCTAGTGTAAACACAACTTTCCTGAACTGTTTATTAGGCACAGATGGAATCCAGTAAGTTCAAGAATAAAGGAGATGAGAAAGGTAGCATAGAAAATTCAGAGAACCCTAATTTTGGAAATTCTTTCCCTCATAGTTGGATAACTCTTTGCCATTCTATTTTGTTTGTCTTGAGGAACAGACATTTTACACTCTTTGAAATTCAGAGCTTTGTTTCAGAATTCTTCATTTATTTTGCTTATGAAATTTTTGTGATCTCTATAATTCCTAATATTTCTATAATTAAATATATATAATTAAATATATATTTAATCTAATACACTTGTGGATTTTTCATGCCCCCACTTACTGATTATATAGTTAATAGAGATGGATAATTGAAGGTCACTTTTAATTTTTGCTTCTTCAAATCAGCATCAATTGCATTTCCTAATAGCACATAATTAAAAAAATAAAAGTCCATATATGACCAGAATTTCTCAATATTTCTTCTCTTACAGATTAAATGCCATTTTGATAAAAAGCAATGCAGCCAAAACAGTATGGTCTTTGTGCTCTCTGATTGGCAAAGATGAAAAAAATTGTAGTAATTAATATGGGTGCAGAGTGAGAAAACAAGCATTCATAAACCTTCTTTAGCTTATAAATTATTGTCTTTAAAATAAAGGAAAATTGGTAATTTAAAATACAGGTCATTATTTTTTTTAAATTGACTTTCCTGAAAAGATTATTGCAATATTGGTTTATGTAATTTTTATATTAGAAAAGCTCTTTCCCCCTCAGGTGTTGTTATAACATTGTACCCCCACCGAGGTACCCATAGTCCACTGTCATTGATACGATAGTCCCATGGATCATAGGCTTTCAAGAGTTGTCGCTGTCGCTGTTACATAATTATTTGTTTTAAAGTTTACAACAGTAGATCGAATTTTATCCTTTCATTGAATACATGTTCAAGAGTTAAATAGGTGATAGACTTTCAGGCATTTTGTCAGAGATACACTGCACTGACATCCTGCCAGACTTGGTTCTATGTGAATACATTTAGAAATCGCAAAACTGGTGAGATATATTTAAGCTGAATGGCTTCCCAAGTGAAACACACACAAATTAAATATTTTCTTTAAACATTAAGCAATTTCATGAAACAGACTCAAAATAGTTCCCTCTGTGTCACAGTTTCCCCCCCCATTGGTTTCTTGTTAAATATCCTTATGTAAGTACATTACAGGAAGCTTCTATTTTTTAAATTTACTTTTTATTGTAAATTATATGTATATTGCACATACACCAGAAGTTTCTATTTTGATCACCCTTTTCTTCTTTCTCTTCTCTGTTCCTTGGATGATGAGGTTGAGGGTTCTTGCCATCACATCTCGAGAGAACAATAAATGCACCAAGCAGGATAATCCAGTCTCTGACTTACAATACATTTCCATCATTGGTTAACACATGGTTTTCTTTTAGCTCTTTTTGTCTTTATGGAATAAACTTTAGTCTTCTTTTTTTACACACAAATATTCATGCAGTTAGAGACACACTGCTATTTCTGTGGGTGAACATGAATAAAGACCTTGAACAGAACTTGCTTATCTTTTGTTTATGTTCAAAGACAAAATAAGGGGTTACCAAACATGCTTGCATCTAATTAGCTGTAATTTATTCACTGCACATAAGTATGTTTGAATTGATAATGATTTAAAAATATTTTTTTCATTGAGGTAACATTGGTTTAAATTATTGTTAGCATTTTGGAATTATAGAATCCCCTTGCCTCAAGTATAGCCACAGTAGTGCACCCACCATTAAAATTTTCTATCATCTAACCCCATAGCCCATTGGTGTCCTTTTCCCTCTTTGTTGTCAGCCATCACCCATGCCATCCCATCTCACCCACTCTGGATGCTTCAGTTCTATAGTCAGCTTTCAAAGGTTAATTTTAAGCTTGTCTTTATCTGACTCTTAGTTACTCTATATTCCATATATTAGTGACACCATCTGGAATTTATCTTTCTCCTTCTGACTTTTTTCACCTACCATTATTCCTTCCAGCTTCACCCATGTTTCCCCAAATGGCACAATTTTATCTTTTTTGATTGCTGAGTAATACTCTATTGTGTATATGGACATATCTTCTTGATTCATTCATCTATTTTTGGGTATCTAGCTGGTTTTCATAGTTTGATTATAGTGTTATAATAAACATAGGAATGTTAAGTTTACTTTCAAATTAGTGTTTTTTATTTTTTCAGGTAGATGTCTAGGAGTAGGTCATATGGAAGATGCATCTTCAATCTTTTGCAACAACTCCACACTGTTTTCCATAGGGGCTGGACCAATTTACATTACCACCAAGAGTGTAAGAGATCTCCTTTTCTCCATATCCTCACCAGCCCTTGTTGATCTGGTCTTTTTGAGATGTGATTCTCACAGATGTGAGGTATCATTGTCATCTTGATTTACATTTCCCTCATAATAAGTGATGATGAACATATTTTCATGTGCTTATTGCCATTTGTATATCTTCTTTGAAAACTGTTTAGCAATTCTACCCATTTTTTTCATTAGGTTTTTTCTTTTTGTTCTTGTAGAACAAAAAGTTCTTGATCTTATGAGTTCTTGTAGATTTTTTTTACATCTATTCCTTTTCAAAATTAAATCTGAATGACTTTAGGTTAGATGAATGTTGCAGGTTCATCAAAAGAGCCCCCTTTCCTTTTCTCTTTGACTCTAACCCCTGATCTTCACCCATCTTATGTTTCCTGACTCGGTATTTACATTTCTCACCCATGTTTAAACCCACAAAATGAATATTTGACTACAGGAAACTGGACACCTTTTTTTCCCCTGGGTAGTATCTATGTGAAACAAACAGACATAGTAGTAGTGAAAATATATTTAAAAGGAAAGTTGATGTAGTATGGTAGAAAGTTCTGGATTAAATATCAGCAGACTTGGATTTTATTCCTTGTTTTGCTGTGTATTAGTTGGTAACCTTAGGCAAACCTGTCAACTTCTGTGTGCTCTTTCTCAGACTTTACTATTCTCATTTTATCCTGAGGCCTATCTTCAATATTTCTTTCTCAATCAAATGCATTCAAACCATCAGCAAGTCTTGTTTAGCTTCAAAATACATCTTGAATTTAGAATCTTTATTTTCTACAACAACCCCAGCCCTAATTACTGTCATATCTTAACTTAGAGCTAAGGTTTCTTAGATGGTTAGTTTGGTTTACTATTTTCAAATGTAAATTTGATTACTTTTGTTTTTTTATTTAAAACTATAATGTAGAAAATAAAAATGTTTTATCATGGGCTAATGATCCTAAATGATTGATCAATCCTTGCCTTTATCTTCACTTTATTTTATTTGTTTGGCCTCATTTCCTTCTTTTCAAAAATATATTTTTGAACTGAATGATCATAGGTAGATTAATGTCTTATCTTGTAGCTTTAAAATCTTGGTCTCATGAAAATCTGCACTGTAGAGTCTAATTTATTTTTCTAGTTGATATTATTATCCCTCAGGAAAATTTCATTCTTCTTTTGTCAGGCAGAGAGAGTACAGAACATAGCACCTTAATCCAGTCCTTGACTGAGTTTGGTTGTAATTTACCTCCAGGTCTTCCTTATTCTTAATGCTTAGCTTTCTAGGGTTTTTCATCCAATGTCTGTGGAACTTAGTCTCCTCAGTGATAATAGAGTCAGACTTTCCATTCTGACTTTGAGAACTTTTTAAAAAAAACAGATTTATTAAAAAATAATGTCCAATAAACATCCAAGTACAGATGTCCCTTTGTACCCACATT
Organism: Uropsilus gracilis; assembly: GCA_004024945.1. Lineage (NCBI taxonomy): Eukaryota > Metazoa > Chordata > Mammalia > Eulipotyphla > Talpidae > Uropsilus > Uropsilus gracilis. The sequence goes on from PVHY01007148.1 coordinate 11,348, forward strand.
GAGGTCTCTTTTGGGTAGATTCCCAGAAGAGCAATTGCTGGGTCAAATGGTAGTTCCATTTTCATTAGTTTGAGGGTCCTCCACACTGCTTTCCATAGTGGCTGGACCAGTTTACATTCCCACCAACAGTGTAAAAGCGTTCCTTTATTGCAGCACTATTTATAATTGCAAGGACATGGAAGCAACTCAAATGATAAAGATGTGGTATATATATATATATATACACAATGGAATATTACACATCAATAAAAATGACAAATTTGATGAATTTTTGGTAACATGGATGTACCTAGAAGAAATCATACTGGCAGAAACAAGTTGGAAGGAAAAAGACAGAAACCAAATGGTCTCACTAATATATGGATAATCAAATGAAAATACACAACTGTGGGAGGGGACCAGCTGGAGTGGCCAGGGAGGGAAGGTGGTGGGGGGACCCCCAGGAATCACAATTATGTGAAATAGATATATAAATAAATAATTAATTTTAAAAAAAGAAATACAACTTAGAACCACAAGACACCACTAAAAAAAAAAATTCCATAAAATTCACCCATTTTAAGTGGATAATGGTGTCCAGTCTATTTCTACAGAGTTCTGCAGCCATTAGCACACGCTAATTTTAATATTATTTAATATTATTTTAATATTTTTGAGAGACACTTGCCTTAGTTCTTCAGGCTCTAACCTCACAGAACTTCAGAACTGGTGGATATCTTGAGGAAGTGACTTACTCTGTGCTTATGTCCTTAAGTCTCCATTTTTTATACTCTCAGCCATACAACTCAGTTCTTCTGGCTTTTCCAGCCCTCTACCATGGCTCTTTCATAATAATCCAGTCTAGGTTGTCAGCCTTAAATGTGCAGATGCTCCCAGATTGGCAAATGACTCTACATAAGAAGTGGGTATTGCCAGGGTCATTTTGTCAATCCCTCAAGGACTCTGAACTCTCTTTTCTTTCCAGGTCTTTTGTTTGTCGGGCCTGGGATACTGCAAGAACACCCTCAGCTTAACAGTTTAGCCTCTTCCTTTGCACCTTTGAAATTAGTGTTTTAAGGGAGAAAGCAGCCATGTGCTGAATCTTTTCATTTCTCTTAATTTTTCACCCCAGTCTTATCCAAACACACGGTGCTACCAGTTTCTCTATACCCCCCAGGAAAGGTCTAATTTGACCTTTAGCCAATACCCAACATAGGAATGTGTCCTCATAGACAGTCAGATCCTCAACTCACCTCTCAAAGATTCTCTGAAATGCTATCTTTTAGTCCATGTTGCTTCTATAGCCCTTTCAAAAGTAAACATTTGATTTTAAAATTTGTCTTGCTTTTCTGTTCATTTTCAGCAACATGTTGGCCTGACACTGATGTGAAAGTAGAAGTTCATTACTTGGAAAAGTGCCAGAATCTTTCTCACCTCAGGGTCTTTTCACAGGCTGTTCACACTATCTGCTTCATTCTCCCAAGACTTCACATGTCTGACTTCTTCCAGCTTTTCACATCTCATCACCACATGTAATAATTTATTTGTTAATAATTAATTTATTTTTGTCTTCTCCATAATAATTTATACACCACGAGACTAAGAATAATGTTTGTCCTAAGCAGTGCTTTTAGAAAGCTCTCAATTGAATGAATAAATACTAAAATAAATTAGTGAATGAATAATTCAAAATATATAATTTGGCTTTATTCTCTTAGGAGAATTATTTCTTATATAGATTTTTGTGTCATGGGTAGTTGATGCCACATTTATATTTCTAATCTAATATTTTCTTTATTTTTCTGTACTCTTATTTTAATAAATGACATATATTTTGACCAATTTCTGGGTAAATAGCTCTGTTCCCGTCATTTTGAGATTTATCAAAAATTTAAACCTAACACCTTTCTTTGTGTATATTTCAATCAATTTTAAGAGACACAATTAGTAAAGTATACAAATCACTTAAAAACTCTCAATCTAAATTCATTTTTTCCATCTCCTCTAGGTCATGCATTATTGCTACTATCCTATTACGAAAACAAGTCACTTTAAAATGATTTGCATAAATTAAAACAAACAAACAAAATACCCCAAATCATCTACAGTCCTCCTCATTCTCTAAGGCTTAAAACATTTGTAGTAAAATCACAATTAGTCACTAAAATGCCAGAGCAGTTATCTTTATAGAATTATCTGTAAACAGAGGCTATCAAAGCCCACTCACTATGGTCAATATGTAGATCAACTGAAATGTAAAATTATAGGAAAACGATCTTTTCCCACCATGGTAAGATAAAGACAAACACCTAAAGTCTCACACAGTTGGGTTAAGGTACAAATTTATATGCCAAATGCTTCATACTAGCTTATGCTAACAAAAGGTCAGCAGAGGAAGAAGCATGCCAAAATGGGAAAAAGGGGGTAGTGGGTTTATGATCCAGGGGAAGAAATGTGCTTTACATTTTCTTGAAAACAATTGTGCATACAGGTAATTTACAAATGTGCCTTAGATGCCCTGATGGTACCTGTCTACACATCTGCAAACACCAGCTGCTGAGACTGCCAACCTTGGAAGAAGTTAAAGTCTTCTAGTGAAAGTTGAGTTTGCTGCGTTGAGCTGCCTCTGGTTGGAGAGCCATGGCCTCTGGCAACCCTCCCCAGACAGTCTTGCCGGTTTCTTTTCATAAAGCTGCCTTCTGACACAATCTGGGAGAGAAGGGGATTATGTTTTTAATGGCACTTTCAGCTTTTGTTCTGTAAATGACAGAACAGCATTCAATTCCTTGGCCCATTATGAATACCTGTAGAGTTTCCAACAACCATCCAGTTGTAGAATCCAATGCAGAACTGCCAGAAAACAAGGTTCAGTTGGAATGAGACCATGTCTAAGAAAAAGACCTGAGATGGCGCACACACCCTTCTGAAAAACAGATGGAAGGAAAAATGTGCAGTTACCCAGTGTCTGCTGAAAGTGACCTCGGATCCAGTTTGCATGCATTCATAAATGAGGATGAGCAAGAGCATGAGCAAACAAATATGGTGACAGTTGGTGGGTGGAGCTGTACTTAGGGTTTGGTGAAGAGTCAGAAACGAGAGTCCATCTCTCCAGAATGTAGGGATTAGGGCATAATTCCTGAAATTTTGCAAATCTTCAGTAAAATCTGTATTATTTAATAATAGCTTTTGAGGATGTGATAACATGCTGTTCATTTCTTTAAGGTGGGTTCAGGGTGATACAAAACTGTTTTACAGGATCCAGTTATGTTAGGCTTATACATTATAAAGTCATATATATATATAATATATCTATATCTATCTATCTATCTATCTATCTATCTATCTATCTATCTATCTATCTATCTATCTATCTATTTCACATCATTTTGCTCCCTGGGGGTCACCTACTACCTTCCCTCCCCAACTCTCCCGTTGTGTACTTTCATTTGGTTGACCATATATTAGTGAAACCATTTGGTTTCTGTCCCTTTCTATCTGGCTCATTTCTGCTAGAATGATTTCTTCTAGGTACATCCAGGTGTCCATAAATTCATCAAATGTGTCATTTTTAATTGATGAATAATACTCCATTGTGTACATATACCACATCTTTTTCATCCATTCATCTGTTTTGGGACATTTGAGTTGCTTCCATGTCCTTGCAATTATAAATAGTGCTGCAGTAAACATCCGAGCACAGGTGTCCTTTTGTACCCACATTGAGGTCTCCTTTGGGTGGATTCCCAGAAGTGCGACTGCTGGGTCAAATGGTAGTTCCATTTTCATTACTTTGAGGGTTCTCCATACTGCTTTCCATAGTGGCTGGACCAGTTTACATTCCCACCAGCAATGTAAGAGTGTTCCTTATCTCCACATCCACGCCAGCACTTGTTGTTGCCTGTTTTTTTGATGTGGGCCATTCTTACTGGTGTAGGGTGGTATCTCATTGTGGTTTTGATTTGCATTTCTCTGATTGCTAGTGATATTGAGCAATTTTTCATGTGCCTATTGGCCATTTGTATTTCCTCTTTGGAGAAATGTCATTTAGTTCTTCTCCCCACTTTTTGATTGGGCTTCTTGTTTTGTTTTTGTTTAGTTGTGTGAAGAATTTAAACTAATTTTAATTTGCTCCCAGGTTTCAGTGTTGAAACCATGATCAAACTCTTTTGAAACACCGGCCATTGACAGAGAACTGAATGGATTTGGGAACAGGAGGAGTAATAAATAGTGCCTGCTACAATAGGCTACTCATCATTTAAAGAATACCCAAGTTTAGATATTGGAATAAAGAAATAATTTTTGTATATTTGCATCAATAAATTCTCAAAGTTATTAAGAATGTAGCTTTGATAAGCATTTAGAATGAAATATAATAGGAATGATTTGGTAATTAAGCTATATGAGACTATTAACTTATATATAGTAAACATTTCTAATCTTCTATAAAATTACCCCAAATCTTACAAATATCTTAATGTTCAGTTTTTGCATTTATGTTTCTTTTTAACATAAGCACTCTGCTGACGGTACTCAGGCTAAAGGTCAAGCCACCATCTTCAATGTCCTACAGGTTAAAGAGAGCTGTGGGGAAATTCTTCATGCCAGCAATTGCATGTTTTATCCAGAAATTCCACATGTACATCTGTTCACATTTTATTGGTCAGAGCCAATTACATGGTACTTCCACCCATGGGTGCCAGGAAATATAACCCTACCAGCACTATTGCACTCCCTTTCAATAGGAGACTCTCAAAAGCACCAATTTGTTTTTGGACAAAATAGCACTGCTTCAGTGCTCTAAATCCTGATGTTATTGTAAGTACTACTCCACAAAGGATAACAATCTCTGATCTTACAGTTTCAAACTGTGGTATGGCTTTAGTTGCTCATTAAGGATCATGTTTTCAGTAAAATACACACTTTTCTAAGTCTACAGTGCCCCAGCACACTGAACAGGTGGTACCAAGCAAATAATCCTGCAAGTGCATTGTCAGCTACGCAGTCTAATTTCCTTTTCATTTTCTATCCATGGGAGTTCTGTTCACATTGCTTTGATATCATAGAGTGTTAGGTCTATCTATGATTGCAAACACTGGGCCATATCTGTATCCTTGGTATGAAGAGAGATTCATTTTAAAACAAACTTCAAACCTTTATTGCTAATGTTCATTTTGATCAGGCTTGCAAGAGGGAACAAACATATCTCAACAGCATAGTTAGATGTGGAACCTTGGCATTCGTACCATTTTTGTCCCTTGAAAACTCTATGTAAACCATGAGACTCTTAATAGATCAGCTTTTAATGTCAAGATTAATAACAGAGGAAGTGCTTCACATGACAGGAAACAAAGTGTAAAGTTCTGTTACTCCTCTCCACTGGGTGAAGTAATTATAACACCCAAATACACAAGCACACATTTCTTAAGTTCTAGCAGTTGATATATCTCTACTTATCTACCTTCTAACTACCATCCGTCTATCAATGTGCTGATCTATCGATCTGTATATTATTTGCAGCCAATCCTCAGAATAATTGAAGTTGGGTTGACTGGTATTGTCACTTTTATCACATATGGCGTCTGACCCTCACAGAGGTTTGCTCAAGTTCAAATAGCCACTTAGTGACTCAACTATCATGAAAATTTGTACTGGCATTTAGGCTGGTTTTATTTTTAACTGTCCACCATCCGGTTTATTTTTATTACCTTATGACATTATCTGTACCGGTATTTAAAATAGTAATCCACTACTTTCTATTTGTATAATACTGACTTAACTATACCATTAAAATCTTCCCACTAACTGTAAGCTCCTCCCAAATTTCTGCTTGATTATAAACCTAACTCCAATAATGGAGCATGTATTCAGAAAATGCTTCTGCATGAAAGAGTTTCACATGTCTGGCTGAAAACTACCATCTTTACTATATTGGTAAGTACAGACAAGCGAGGATGGCTTGGATTCCAAAGCTCCTATTTGCCATCAGTGTGTCTATATAAGGACAGTAACTACCTAGTCTTTCAACCTGAATAGACAAATGTTAAAATGACTTTTAATTCACAATTGCATTCTCAGTTCTACATGTCATATTGATAATAGAAAATCTAAAAACATTTATAAATTAGATGAAAATAAGGAAATAAAAGCAACTCTATAGTGCCAGCATTTGTTTTCCCAGTCATTTTTCAATTTGTTGTTGAGTTTTCATAACTCAAATCATATGCAGTTTTGCAGCCTAGTTTCCCACTCTTTTTCTTTTTTTTTTTTTAAAGATGTTTGCCAATGGTCTCCTGCTGTTCCATCAATCATATGGATGAACCATAATTTATTATTGGACATTTAAGGTCTGTCAGCTTTTGCTATTATAATGTTGTGGTGAACATCTTTCTATATAAATCTTTATGAGTATGACTTTCAATGTACCATCTGTCCCTTGCAGTCCCTTGATTGGTGACACACACCTCTATTAATTGACATTTGACACATGGAACTAAAGCTGTGTAGTTAGAACTTGTCAAGAAGACAAATAGGGTGTCAATGACTTGCTTTACTCATAAAACAGAATGGATCCAAGTATAGTTTTTTAGGCAATTGGTTTGGTTAGAAGGTCGATGTTTCACTGATTCCACACACAATGTATTCCATAAGAATGAAGGTGACCTTAGAAAGAACCAGTCACTTGGAATCTAATCTATCAAATTTCAGATTATCTGGTGTCCAGCACCAACAAGAGAAACAGACAGGTATCTGCCACTATCTGTTCCACAGATGTTAGGAAAGGAAGTGGATTAGCTTTGGCTAATAGGTGTTCTTCTGAGAATAATAGAAGAGCTCTGTATTTACAGCTATGGAATGTCAGTTGGAGGAGTAGCAGGCTTTTGAGAAAGAGGAAAAATAACAGACACTAAAATCTAGTGAGCTTTACTGAATACTGCCAAAAAGGGGAAATCTTTTGTTAAGATTCAATGTCACCTTACCAGAAAACTGTAGAGTTATAGTCTTACATCTGTATTTCCAGGATGTCTGAAATATATTGCACATCTATTTATAAAGATCCTGAAATTGGAATCTCACTTAGATGTTAATATCTAGCAAAATTAACAAAAAATAAAAGCCACAAGAAAGACCTAAATTGGTGTTCAGTTACTTAACTTGCAAGTATGAATATTTAGTATCCATCTCAAATGACCTAAGAAGACATAAAGCTTTTACCTTTGATCTAGGATTTATTTGATCTAGGACAGCAATAGAGAGTCTAGATCAAAATTCCAAGTATTTGGTATGTTTCAGTTTTGTTCTCTACTTCATGATGATAATTTTATCACTAGCTCTTAATGCTTATTGTACTAAATTGCTGAATTAATATTCAGAGTGTGAAAAATTCAAGTGGTAAGTGGTATGCAAATTACCCTAATGCAAACTTTAATGGATCAGAACACTCAAAAAATTCTTTGAAAGAAAGGTAACTAAAAGTGGTAAAAAGACCAAATAAGCATCATTCAAAGAGAAGATTGCTATAGAAGAATAAAATAGTTTAGAGGAAGTATGCCTGGTTTTAATCAAACAATAAGAATGTGATAGCCAGTAAAAATCTGGATTGGATATAAACAGGAAAAATGTCTTTCCCATTCTAGTGTTATGGTTTGAATTACATCTTCCAAAATGGATATGTTAAAATCCTAGTAACCCCTGGTACCTGGGAATGTGACCCCACTTAGAAATAGAATCTTTACAGTAATAATTCAACAAAGATGAACACATCAGAGTGAGTCTAATCCAACAAGATTGGTGTTCTCTTAAATCAATGCAAATTTGGGCCAGTAGATATTCACAGAAAGAAGACAATGAAGACGGCCACATGATGATAGATGGCAGTGACGCATCTGCCAAATAAGGAATGCCAGAGATTTCTGACAAACACAAATGGCAAGGAAGAACTCTATCCTACAGAACACAATCCCGCTGACTCTGACTTCAGATTTCTAGCCTCCAGAACTGTGACACAAGTATATGGCCACAGTTTTAAGTCACCTAGTTTGTAGTTCTTTGTCCTGGCAACCCAATTCCACGTTTGTATTACTTCAAAGAAGTTAAGGGCAAATTCACATTTTTTTTTTTTTGGTTAGTTTCTGTTATGAAAAGTTGGTCCAGTACAAGTTTCCAATCTCACATCCAATTTATATCTTTTTTTCTTCTTCCTTGCCTCCATCAGTTGGTCAGGCTTGTGTGTCAGAGGGCCCGAGTTGAGAAAACATGAGGACTGTTCTTGCATATTTCCAACCACGGTTGTATCACAGAAGTGATGGGAGGAACATGGCTCCTTCTAGGATGACTTTCTCCCTTCCATCTGCTGGAACTTTGGTGTTGGAAGACAGGAAGTAGATTAGGAGAAATAGCAGGAGTTTTATCTAACAATTGGTGATCGGGCATCATTTGTGAACTATTTCTTACTAAATCCAGATCTAGTGTTTCCTATATCTCCACGGGGGGGTTGTGGTGGTGGTGTTTTGCTTTACTTCTATCTACTTCTTCCCCCCAGAACTTCTGTCAGAATGTCCTTTTGGTGTTTTTCATAGGTTCACAGTCAAAACTCAAGAATGGTCTCAGAGTTCTTGTGTTTCGTCTCCTTTGCTCTTTCTCAGAACCATGAGAGTAAGAGCCACCACTTTTCCACTCCTTCACTGTGCCTTGGAACTCAGAGGGATATGGTTATCTACCAGATGTGATACAATACAAATGCCACGACTGACTTTAAAATCATTCCTCCACAATCCTTTGATAATTTTACAGTCGTCACACAATTCAGCTTAAAAACTTTGTGGTGCTCTTTAGCAGAGGAAAAAAGGATATTTTTTCTTTTTCTTAAAAGAAACTTCAAAAGTTTATCCTTAACCACTTCAAACAAGATAATTCCCACTTGAGTCCAATCATCTTTCATGTAATGCTTATTATTATAAATCCTTGCAGACCATGAGGCTCAATGGGACCTGCTATTTCCTCTGTTATGCTCTCCAAAGCAAACATAACCATCAGACATGCTATATGCTTTACAAATTTATTCCATATTTTGTATGTGAGTGTGAACTTCATGAAGGCAAGGGTTTTGTCTCTTTTATTCACCGATGGTGCCCCAGAAGTTTAAACAATACTTGGCATGTTGGAGGTATTCACAAATTATTTATTAAATGATGGATGAAGCTTGGGTTTCAAGAATGTACTTTATAGGTTATGAATTTATACAATTATTTATTCGTTGAAGAAAATTAGTTTTGTTCTTTTTATACTTGTGAGAATGCTCAATAACACAGACTTCATCAACTTCTCAGAAATACCATCATTTTAATGCAACTTGAAAAGAGGAATTTACTGGACTGATATGAGTGTCACCTAGCAATGTTACAATGTCATGGACTGAAACTAGAGACGGGTATCTAAGACAGGAGAGGTAGGAGAAATAATTATATGAAACGAGCACATAAGAAAAGTACATATGCCAGTCTGCTGTTTATACAAGCCTGCCCTTTTGTAGGGGTTATTTTGGGACAGCAAATCTGTTTACCAGTGATTGTGTTAGGCCAAACACCGCCCAGGATGCAGTATTTCTACTTTTCTGTTGGCACATCTCATAGTTCCTATTTCACAGATGTTCACTGTTCTCTTACTCATTGATGATCCCATTTTAACACAATAGACTTTTTCTCCGCCCTTAAAGCACTGTGAGGGTAATAGGCAGACACATTTGGCAGAAGAGGCTGCAATGAAAGAAAGACAGTGTGACTCACCATAGCATTTAAGGACTTGATTTTTATCCCCAGAGTGACAAGTGCTTGGTGACAATGATTGAGAAAGCCAAAACAAAGGCAATACTTGAAAGATCCAACTGTGGCTGATTGGAGTAATCTGGATGTAAAGGAGCAGAGTACACTAATAAGTCTGTAAGCTGGAGGAGTGGGGCCATATTTGACACCTGCTTCTTCTCACTGTCCAATCAGTCACTCTATAATGTCGACCTGTTTTCATCTGTCCTTTCTATTTTTTTCTCACAGGCACTGCCTGATATATTTATCTCTACTACTTATTGAGCTGTACTATGAAACATACAACATACCAAACACTTCACGTGCTTCATTTCATTTAATCTGCACAATGAACATACAGACTATGTTATTATAAAAATTCCACAAGTAGAGGATTGAGCATAGAGAAGCTCAGTGTTTTGTCCAGGTTCCACCATTAGTACATTACAGAGGCAGCTTTTAGGTTATACATGACTGTCAGGATGAACTCTTTTATATAACTTACAATAACACTGCTGATATATTTCTAGATTATTCCTGGGTTATGGTTGGGCATCTGTATTTTTAACGGTTGGGTGCATAGGATGAAGACTAGTTTCAGAGATTCCCAGTCACTTCCTCATTCATATAAATCACATGTTCATGAAATAGTTTGAAAATAATCACTTTGGGGGAAAGCTATCAAAGTCAAATATATTTAAATAAAAAGGATATATGTTCACATTATATAAATCTTCCTAGACTTACAGTGTAGTAATATCCTGATAAACTCATTCCAAGTTGAACATATCATTAATAGAAAATGAATTACTAATATATCTAACCTCCTGAGCACTGCAGCTCTGTCTAGCCTACCATAAAAATGTGGAGAACAATTACCTAAGTCTAAGGCTTGACAAAATTAAAGTGCTGTATATGTCCTGCAATTTATTGAACATTGAACTGAAAGAGAAAGCAGTCTGTATTGTTTGTTTCATTGTGTTCGAGGGACTGACTGAGAACCGCCCCAGCATCTTGCTACCCAGAATCAGGTGAGAACATTTTACTGAATATCACCAGCCAAGAACAGATCAAAAATGAAAGCACAGTTTCTACTGAGAATTTATGATAAAATAAAAAAGGCAAATGGATTCATTACAAGTTGGGACCATTCATACATACATGCTTCATCAAGTTCAAGGTCCTTGGCTGTTTGACCTCAGCATCCCTTTGCAACTTCAAATGTATTTTTGCCATTCTAGGTAGAGCAGTCCCACCTCTCTTCCAAACAAGATTTCCAGCTATCCCGGTCTTCATCCTTTTGCTAACACACAGTTGATGTGCTCTTTCCTACTTTCCCTCACATGTCAGTTTCCACAAGCTTCATCTTCCCTACGAAGGATTTCATAGCCACTTACCTTCACACTGATCTTCTTTCCCTAAACTTCAGTGGTGTAAATTTTTTTAGCACTGTGATGCTTTTATCCTTTCTAAGTTAGATTTTCATGTCTTTCTTCCAAAACTATGAAAAGTGTTCATAGATGATGAGCAGTAACTATGGCTCATCCAATTGTATGTTCCACTTATCTTTTAACAATGTGCCCTATTAACTCTGCCTCATCAACTGATTTCAAATCTAAATTAGAGGTCCAGGGGCAAGTGTTGGGAACTCTTTGGTGCAAGTTGTGATCACGGGTGAACTTCCCTGGTTGAAAGCCTGCCAAGACTGAGTGCCCTCACTATAAGCAGCTGGGCCCATACATTTGTGAGAGACACATGTCTTGAGAAAGGTCTCTACATGTCTGCATTCCTTCTGAATATAGCAGTATTCTACTTTGTCTGGGGAAACTGCTTTCTACACATAGTAAGTATTTGCCCTTGGAAATAATAGACTTTTATGTCATGTGTTGATAAGCTTCTCAATAAAAGTTGTAGGCGAGCAGAAACAGGGAAGAGCAGACCTCAAGAGTCTCTATCCCAACCAGTCCCACCTTTTACTTTCGTCTTCTCCTTCAGTACTTTTGTTTTTTAATGCCCATGTCAACTTATCTCTGATGTTCAACTAATCTGTCAGCAACAGGTAAGTCTTCACAAAGAAAAATTTTTGGTGGTCATAGGACATGTTATATATCTGAGTCAATTGAGAATTAGCAGTGATGTCATTAATGACTAGTTGTTTTCAAGCAGCTAAAAACTCTTGCTTACACATTTTAACTGATAGGAGAAAATAATGGAATGAAAGTGTGAAAATGCTCAGAAACCCATAGATTTTTCTGCCCTTGATAGGAGATATTTCATGAAGGAGCAAGCATTTCCCTTCTATTCTAGTTCAATCAGTTAGAGAAGATTCTCAACCAGATAGACAAGAAACTGTGGAGAAAAATCTTGTTCATCATTGGAAAGGGTAGGGTGTGGTGGGAAAAAAAAGAAACCACTCCACCTCTGGAGAGAATATCAGTTCCCAGGCTGGTGAAAAGAACATTGTCATTGTTCTCTCACATGGTTATAGCTTCAATACTCTTAATAAGATTGTATTCAAACTACAAGCACTAAAAGGTCCTTCCCACCACTTCTACTAATTCATCTTCCAACATTCAGTTCTCACACTTTCATGATTAAGAATTCCTCCAGTCCAGAAAATATTTCTCTCTCACACAGCTTTCTCATATTCTACCTTGCATGAAAGTTGTTCATGCAGTTAATGTGTCAAGTTATTCCTTCAAGCACTGTGAAACATTTGTGTGCACAAAAGGTCCTTAATCATCAGTTACCAGGGTCTGTTACCAGACCCTCTACAGTGACTTCCACATAGTGGATATTAAATGTTTAGTGAATAAAATTTCCCTTTCTTTTGATTGATGATGGATATTTTTGAAATTTAGGAAAAACATCTATTATTCATAAAAATAGACTTTGGGAAGTCATTTGTGTCCAAATTTTTGAAAAGGGAAATTTATCTTACTTCGAACTTTTATTTTAAACATCAATTTTCAGCTAGAGTAGGAAGAGTAGCAAAGTACACCCTACATAGAGTCAACACAATTTAATCAAGGTGGTGTTCATTTCAACTCAAAATTAATAAACTGCCAATTTCTCAAGAGTGCATTGGGCATAAAATGCACTGTAAAACTTTCATAAATGTTGGAGTCTGTACACTGATACTCTTCTATAATGACAGCTGAACAGAATTCACTGTGACATTGACTTTAGCTGACCTAACAGAAAAGGCTGGCTGGCAGTGGAGAAAATGCTTTTAGTTTTCTGATTATATGCAAGATCAAATATTTTAAATGACATCTACTATAAGAAGTATTCAATTTTTCTGTTTGATTATCCAAATATTATTTAACTTAACATTTTTGATTTACTATTAATCAAGTATTCAAATTTTTTAGCATTTTTTAAAAAAAGCTAATTTAGGCTCCTGGAACTGTGGCATTTATATATTTCAATATTTAGAAAGAGGCCAAAAAAAGTAAAGACAGTTACTTTGATGTAATTGGAAGATGTAGATTATTTTTCACTCAGACAAATTTTTGAAAGAATAATTTGTGGGAAAATTTAAAAAAATCAATTTTTTGCAATAGAAGAGTTCCATGTTAAACAAAGAAGAATGAAAATGAAAGCTGGCATTAAACACATTCCACATACCTGTACTACATACATATTATGGTATAGACAGCATTCGTTTTCTCCTCCCTGCGTTCAATTTTATTTGATTTTTTCAATGTGTTTTGCCAGTAATGGACTTACACTATAATTTTCAGAGAAAAAGGTCATATTTCAAATACAAAATGATGCTGCATAATACTTTCAGCTTTTTTCTACCATGAATTATTGTTTGTGAGAGAGAGATCAGGTGCGTAATAGAGTTAGTCAAGAAGCTAAACAACGAGTAGAACGTTCCTCTACAATGTGATTTAATGCTGGTTAGAAGTGGGCAGTGTGTGTACTGGACCCTGGTTTGTTGCCTCTTACATGAAATTGTATTGTTCAGACGTGACCTGAAGCCTCAAAGCTTCACACACTGAACCTCCAACACCTGACCTTCTGACTGCACTACCTCATCTACCCCTGCTGTGAGGTGAGTCCTGCCACCCAGGAAGCTGGGTTTTGATCATCAATTTTTAGTGGATCATAAAGGAACTGGGTGTGGGTATTAAGAGGAGTTGAAGATCACTGGATGAAAAGCAAAAGAAGGGTCAAAAACAGCAATAAGGTTTTTGCCTTTGTTTCTGCAAAAGTAAGGTGGCTCTAGCACAAGTGAAAAGGAACAATTCATCAAGTTTTCACTGTACACTTTATTCATAAAGATGTGGCATAAGGGAAATCTGTTTGATGAGTTGTTAATTGAGTTGTCAAATCCTAATCTTCCAATCCATATTTGCATATTATATGAAGCTTAGTTGGGTTATTTCAGGGTCAAACTTCATCTTAGAGCAAATGTACTGCTGTGAAGTTTCTGCTTTCAAGTCATTCTCAAATGAATATGCCAATAGTTAAAATGCTATGGAAAATGGAAATATAATACCACTTCTTAAATGTCAAATTGGCAGAGATATAAAGGAACAATAGCTCCACATTTTGGAATTGTGTGGCAAGAAGTGATTATCATAAATTGTTGATAAGGATATAATATAAAAACATTTCTGTAATGCAATATTTTATAGACTATATTTTAAAGATATATACCAAGAAATTTCATTTTCTAAAGTATATCCTAAGGCAATAACCTTATGGATAAATCATGATAGATTTGTCTATCATGGCTGTTTATAATACCAAAGTATAGGGAAAATCTAAATGCTTAGTAGAAGTTTGGTAAATAAATCACAAAATATATCCATGCACACTTTTATAGATATTGAAAATTAGGTGGCAGAATAATGTATGATGGCATGAAAATAGTTTAATGACATATCAAGTGAAAAACAGCAATGCATAAAATAGGATATAAGTGTGATCCTATTTTATTTTTAAACAATTGTAATACAAACAGTGCTTCATCCTAGAAGCACTTGCAGACCCTCGGGAAATTTTTCTTATGGGATACCTAACCATGCAAACAATTAAAATCATTTAAATTAGAGTGTCAGTGCCATAACAGCAGGCAATATCCACAAACCTTGAGAAATAACACCTGAGGGCTGGGAACTCAGCAGACTGGTCTCTGAACGGGGCATAAGAGGTCTTAGTTGAGGGTGACTACATAGGCTTGAGTCCCAGAGCTCCTTGATACATATGGGAGAGTGATACAATAGAGGGTTGGAGAAAGTTCCACAAGAAAGAAACAGTGTCCACACCTTAGATGGATCTTGTCTGGGCTGAGACATTCTGTCTGACTAAAACTGCCAGCCGTGGGGAGTCCCAGACCATGGAGGAGGACTTTGAGGCGCATGCTCCTGGTAATTGGTATCCTCGTAGAACACTGTCAAGGTCAGGGCACCCTACCTAGACAGCACTGAAGGTTTGAAGGTCTCAGCTGCTAGAAGGAGAACTTGAACAATGTTGATGAAGGTTCTCAAGCTGGGGGAGGGGATGTGTGCCTGAAGCATGAGAGGAACAGGAGTGCTTCCTGCTGGATCTAAGGATAGTTGTTTTTATATGCAGAGGGAAAAAGATTACGGAGATTAACATTAAAATTGTTTAAGCAGTGATTTCTAATTGTGAATGGGTTATATTTTTCTTTTCTGCTTAAGCCACTTTCAAACTGTTTTTTTAAATAACGAAATGGAATTATTTTTTGAAATGGAATTATTCTTGATTAAGGAAAGCTATTTTAAGAAAGTACATAAATGCAAATAAGATATTCTAATTGAGGTGAAGATGAAGTGAAAAATGCTTCTAGTATGTTGTCACCACTAGAGCTTACCTGAACATTTTTCCCAATCATAGCAGGTGTCATAACCACAGGATTCCTTCTTTGTGCTATTGGATGAAAGTTTTATCCTTTCAAGACCCCATTCTAACTGTGGACCATCTTGGCAGGAATCAATATGTAGAAAGTGGAGTTGCTGACGATTTAAACATCTTTCAGCCAAAAATTTACAAGCTGGTGAAGTAAAATACTGACTGGAGTCTGTATCAAACACACAGAGGTCCTCTGAATGATGGCTGCCCAAGAGAAGAAAATAAACATTTATATATGAAGGCTGGGGGGGGGGAATAGCATGTAATCAATTTAATATACTAATATACCGACCAGTGCTTTTTTCTTTTAACCATCAGACTTGCCCCCCCTTCCCAAGTTTTCTTCATCAGATGCTCCATTCATTTGTAGGCTATGAAGTTCATGTTTCTAAAATTTCCCCTTAATCTTGGCATTACTTACAACTGCCTTCAAATTAAAGTCTGAATTCTTAAATTTTGGTAATCAAGATCTACCATAATTTGACTCCAATTAACTTGCTTTTCTAAGATGTTCTCACCCCCTTAAAATCTGGTTTGTCGACAGCTGTATTTATTAATTATCCTCTAAACTTACAGGATCAGTCCTCCTTTGCTGCCATTCCTGTGCTCTGCTTAGTAAGCACTGCAATGACCCTCCCTTGTGCCTGGTCCAGCTCAACACATGACTGTGCTTTGAGTTATACCTGCTCAGCTCAGCCCAGTTCAAAGTAGCCTGTCTCTCCTCTCCTTAATTGCAACACCAGGGTACTATTACTAAATAGTTTTGCAAGTTTGTCTTGTGATTAAGAGAATGAACATTTACAGCCTTTCCCTGGGTAACTTCTGAGGGGGACAATACCTGCCACCCCAAAAGAGTTATGAAGCATTCTTAACCCTCCAACAAGACCCAGCCTCTCATTATTGCTGAACTGGGGTAGCTGAATCATGTATTCTCCAGAACTTTGGATCAGTCAACTTGGGTTCTTGTGTTGACCACAAACAGAACCTGCCAGGATGAGGGGCCCAGTCCTGCCTGGACTATTTGTGCTGAAGACTGAAGAGGGAAGATAGAGCCACTTTTGGGCTAACGCATTAGAATTACAGAGAAAAAAACCACATGGTATTCTCTAAAGCCTATCAATCAGTGTTTCTAAACAAACCTTTGCTTACCTGCAGCATAAAGGAAGATGAAAGCTAATCAGTGTTAAAAGCCAGTTAAAACCACTGACAATGTTAGCTTCCAACTCCCAAATCCATTCTTTCTCCTTAATAATTTCCATCTTGTGTTATTTAGAATGCTGATGCATTCAACTAAACTACATTTCACAGCCTCCCCAGCTGGCACATGAATAAGAGGTTAATGGAAGCAAGTGATGGGTCTTTCAGGAAATCTCCTTAGAAAAAGAGGGTATGTCTATTTTCAGTCTTCCTTTCATGCTTCACCAGAGCAATGCTAGATCATGAATTAATTTTAGGGACAGCAAAGTAGGGAGCTAAAGGAGTCTGTCCTGTCTGAATGACTCACCTTACTAGTTCTAACATGCTTACCTACACACTGATTTTGTGTGAGAGAGAACTGGAATTATATTTTAAACTAATGTTCTTCTGGATCAAATTCAGTTGAAAGTACTCTTTAATTAATAAGTTAAATTAAACCAGCACTCTTGGGTTTGTTCCTCTGAACATAAGGCAGTTATGGAAATGAAGAGGAAAAGTCATGGCAGTCACATGAGTACATATTTCTTCTTCTTCTTGATCTATGTATCCTCCATCCCTACCACGAAGAAGAATAAATGACAATGGTGTGTGTGAAGTCCATGCTCACACCACTTTTCCTTCTCCAAGTTTTCAGAGTCACACTTGCCCTATGCTCCATGGGAAGAAGAGAGGCTTTGTGACAATTAAGTCAGAAGTTCAAAAATGGGCAGGAGTAAGTCTTTGTAATAAACAAAAGTCAAGCAAACTTGGAACTAGCTGAGAGATAATTAACAAAGTTCGCTATCCAGAGGAAAGAAGAACACAAAAGCACATTGTGGGTACCCAGAATGGGAAATATTAATGTGTTTCATGTTTGTGCCTCAAGAAGCCCAGCTTCTCTATCAAGCTGGTCACACTAGATTGGTTTTGCCAATTACCAAATGGTTCACAGAGTATCTCTTACCCACAGTCATCTTCTGGAGACATGCAGATGCACCCGGAGCCCGATTGCTTCTGTCCTGGCTGACAATGACCCCTCAGTTTTGTCAGAATATCTGAAACAAAGAAAAAGGGGGGGGGAGAAAGCATTGCACTGCATGGGTTTCAAGTGATAAGCTGGAATTTAGGAGAAAAGGCAGTGGTGAAATAGTCTCATTTAGCTCTTGCTGGTTAGAGCATTCAATTTGGTTGTTCCAAACACGTTGTTAGGAAATATTCGATCTGAAAGACCCTCTGTAATACTTAGCACTAGCTGTCATTTTCCAACCTAAATTACTATTTAAGTTCAGAGAACTAAAGAAAATTGGATTGGTGACATTTTTCGTTTATTTTTCAAATACTCATTGAAATACTCACTGTGTTGGGTTTTGGGAAGAGTGGACAAAGCAAAATTGGACTGAGACCTCAAGCACACAAAGCCTATAGTTCTGTGCAGGCACACAGATATCATCCGTTATGAATACAATGAGAATTGCTGTTATTAGTGATGTTAAAAATAAAACACATAAATGAGAAAACTGATGTAGGTAGAAAGGTTAGGGATAGTAAAATTGGAAGAGAAAATGGAGACCATTTGAGCAAACATCAGGGAATATCAACTATGAAAGTCTCAAAAAGGCAGCATATGACTTTCCTGGAACTGAATGAAGGTCAGCGTGGTTGAAGTACAAAAAATCAAGATCACTAAAATTATAGGTATGGGTGAGAGTCCCAGCTAGAGAATGTAGCATGAGGTGAAGGGGCAGATTTCAACTTTGAGGAATTCCAACATTTAATGTCCAGGCACAGGCAGGAGCCAGTGAAAATTAGAGAGCAACAGCATGAGAGGTAGAAGGTAAACAAGGTGGTGGTGTACTCAAGGTGGTAGTGGTGAAGCCAGGAAACAAAATATATGTGCAGAAAGTGAATACAGTTGAATGTTGGTGAGAGATCATGGGCAATGAGAACCAAAATAATGTTCATTGCATTTAATAACATGAATTCAGTACTGACAATAATGCAGTAATGGCTGAAACCACTGAGAGAATAAATGGAGAAATGTAACAGCTAAATCTGTCTCTGCATGGTATTCTAGGCACCAGGATATTCTGGTGGGACAAAGAGAGATGGAAATCATTGTGGTCCCTTTTTATTTTGTCATGATTTTAAAGAATAGTGGGATAATCATTAATGAAATGATCATAGCAACATGCTTATACTTAAAAGCATAGTTATTTTTGAAAAAAGAGAACATGGTTCCAGGTGATTCTGTAGTAAAAAGATCACAGCTGAGAAACATAAAGAAAGCTCCATAAGGAACTGATCCTTGAGTTAAAATGAACAATTTAATTATGTGTATGTGGTGAAGGGGGTTTAAAATTTTCACAAATTTCCTTGAGAAGTATCCATCAAGAGTTTTAAAGTTATTCCAGTTCAACTCCTCTTACCCCTTTCTTCACATGTGTGAAATTCCAGAAAAAAAAACAAAGAAGGCCAGAAGACAAAGAGCTTGGGATTAGCAGAGTCTGACCCGACCTGTCTGACCTGGGTCTAGCTTTGTGGTTCCGTTTTCAGTTTTTCCATAACCAAAATGGGTGTAGTCATAATTGATCTCTCTTACCCTGGCAAGAACTCTCTGGTTAAGAATGAGATATCATTTGAAACATGTTGAGAAATTTAAATTGAAAATTTGAAATAACTAAAAGTGACTTATAAAGCCTTTTGCTTGGAACTTATTGTAATGACTACTTTAAAATGTATATAATTTACATATATGATTTATATATGTATGCATACAAGGTGAAAAAGCAAGATGGAAGAAGAGAAAGATGAAAATGAAGAGGATGGTAGTAATTTGGTTCTAGTGTATTTTTTGGTTGTTGTTTATAGTGCATTTAAGTCCCATATATACAACTCACTACGTTCAAAGGAAAAAAAATGGAAATGTCAAACTCCATAAGTTTGTTTTTGAACTGTACAGTGTCTATTTTTTTGGTATAGTTAACACACTATCAAGTATGTCTTTAGCCAGCTTTGTCCTGGTGGGAATTTCTTAGTTACTAACCTTGCCTTGTACTGGATGGAAACTGCAAATTGGCAGGGAAAGTTAAAGTAGATTTTTGTTGGTGCAGAGCCCAAATTAGTTATCTATGTGGATGGTAGTTTATAATTTTCAGTTGTCTCTGATGCTGCTTTTATGAAATAATTGCTCTGTTAATTGAATACCATTTTGTAATTACCAAAAAGAAGTTGCAGATGTTCTGAATCTTTCTAAGTAAATACAATTTTTTTATTAAAAAATGAAAACTCAATTTTCTAATCAATGGGCGTGCGCGTTGGTTGATTTTTGGTATATTTTTTATTTAGATTTACATAAAAATGCATTAAAATGATTTGATTATTGGGTTGGTTTTCCCCCAGACCTCTTATTAGTGTCTCCTTTTATTTTATGCATGAGGCATTTACCTCACTGACTTCAAGTTAATCTTGACTCTGGATAGGAGGGAACTAATACTCTAATAGAGTCTTCTGCTTAGGGCAAAAGTATATATTTTTTCTGTTATACAGTTTCTAACATATTGAGTTTTTCCCCATAGATCCTAATTCTTTCCATTTTCTTTAAATTAACATTGGTATACACCACTGTGTATGTTTTAGCCATAGACTCACAAATAGAAGTATTTTTTGAAGAAGTGCCTCACATATAGTGTAAAGACCACCGTTTTAGAGAAATTTATAACCCATAATTATGTTTCGGGATAAGTTATCCATTTGGTTTTTTCGTTTCAAGGAAGGAGTCTTAGAACTCTAATTAGAAAGGAATGAGCTCATTTTCATGTCAGAAAATTGTTGGATTCTTATGATTTGCTATTTTAAATGGAAATAAAATAATTAAGGTGTGTGCTACATTTTTATAGTTCACACTTTAACCAAAATTTCCGAGAATCACCAATTCTGATTCCATGGAACTTGTACTATACCACCTCAACATACTGAATTTTTATATTAGGAAGAAAATTGAACTTAACTGGTTAAAATTTGAAGATATCAACTTGACCAAGAACTTTTTCTCCACTGCCTGACTTCACCATCCACATTGGATCAACTTATTATCCAGTTCTGCTCTCTCCACCCAAAACACACGTAAGACATCATAGTGCTGTCAACGCTGGACTACCAGTCTTAGCAGAACATAGAGTCTTGAGTTGCTACTCACCTTCTTCACAAGTGAGTGAGTTTGAAATGGATGGAGTCCAGGAATTCCCACTGCATGTGTACCTGGATGGCCCAGCAGGGACAAAGCCTTTGGGACAGGATAGCTGAATGGATTCACCAACTTTGTACAATCTTTGATATGGCGAGACTGTTAGTATTTCCTGCACAACTGGCTTAAGGCACCCTGTTCCTGCAGAGAGGAAAAGCAATTCAGATGCACTTAGTGGTACAGAAAACTCAGTGCATGTAGGCAGAATTTATGGAGCCCAATTTTAACACAATTTCTGCACTAGATTAGGTTTTTTTTTTTTTGGTAGATAGGAGCTAATTTTTTTAATATTAAATAATTTATTTATATAGAAATTTCACATCTTTGTGATCTCTGGAGTTCACCCCCCACTCCCTGACCATGCCCACCCTGTCTCCCTCCCCTGCCCCACAAGTTGTGTACTTTAATTTGGTTACTGGCATGTTTTGACTATTCTTCATGGCTTTTTGTTTATCATTCCCATGTCCCATATAGTAGTGAAAACTTGGGAAAAACCCTCCATGAAATGCAAGTCAGAAATCCCTGGAAAAATCTACAGATAGCAAAAAAATGAAGGAAAACATAAACATTTGGGACAACATCAAACTAAAAAGCTTCTGTACAGCAAAAGAGACAACAGAAAAGAAATAAAAGAAGCCCAACCGAATGGGAAAAAATTTTTGCCCTCCACAAGAGTGATAAGAGTTTAATAATGAAGAGCCACAAGGAACTCACACAACTAAACAAAAGCAAAAACAAGAAGCCCAATCAAAAAATGGGGAGAAGAACGTAAAGAAAACCAACAAAAACACTTCTCCAAAGAGGACATACAAATGGTCAACAGGCACATGAAAAATTGCTCAACAACTAGCAATAAGGGAAATGCAAATCAAAATCATTCTTACACAGCAAGAATGGCCCACATCCATAAAACAGGCAACAGCAAGTACTGGCGAGGATGTGGAGAGGACACTCTTACACTGCTGGTGGGAATGTAAACTGGTTTAACCTCTATGGAAAGCTGTGTGATGGCCCTCAAAGTAATGAAAATGGAACTACCATATGACCCAGCAGTTTTCTCTCTTGGGAATCTGCACTAGATTAGTTTTAATGCAGTTCTTTTCATTGATTTTTTTATTTAATCAGAAAAACCCAAGGGTTTAGGATCCCAGCCTCCAATGAGAAAATCCTTAGGTTCCCTTGCTCAGAACCAAACCCTTGCAATTTTTATTGCTTTATTGGAACTTTTTCATTTTTAAAACTTCTTCCTATTCCCCCTAAAGGTTTTTTTCACAAGCCATTTACCACCTTGTGAGTGATGCCGAAGCAGGGCACTCTCATTGACTCTATATCATAAATCTTGGCATCTCTTCTCAAGCTTTGTTTGAATTTCAATTTGACTTTAGAGTAGGATGGTAAGTGTGGTATCCACAAATTCATTCTCTTTCAGCGAAGAATATGGACAAACTACAAGGAGAAAACTGCATTTCACATAAATTCCATTTCTGATATGCAAGACTATAAGTGTCATCTTTCTGGGACTTTTCTGTTTGCATCAGTTTGCATCCGGCAAGGCAGATGTCTGTGGTTAGACACCACAGACTTCCTGGATTTCTACTTCATTCCATGCTTTACAGTCTTGTGTCTATGATTCTAATATGCAGTAGCAGGGGAACTGAAATATGAAGTTGTTTCTTAATTTAATTTCAGTAAATAAATCCTATTTTCTGTTTCAATAAATCTTTCACCAGAATTAGTAAACAATGATAAACTATACTGATCTAACGGTGTAAGTTTGCTCAATTTGTGCTGGGCATGTATGTTCATTCCTTAGAGTACCCGTATGAAATGCTTGCCCAGTCCTCACGTTGGCATTCTACATCTCCTCGTCTCCAGCTCCTATCTGGTAAGCATCTGTAGTACTGGTACCCAACAGCATGGAATCCTGTAACGCATGAAATTTCAACTTCTTCCCCAACAGAGTACAGTTTTTTTTCATTCTAGAATTTAAACAGAAACCAGAAAATTATTCATAGTAATAATAATAATAGTAATAATAATCTCTAAACACCTTGGGGTCATCTTGGGTTCTTTCTCTTCCTTTACTCCTTTATCTACTCGCCATAAAGGTCTCATTATTTCTGTTTCTAAACATCTGTCAAGTTCTCTTTTTTCCTTGCCATTCTCACTGCCTAATGGAAAACTTTACTGAATTTAAGAAAGGCAACATTAAAAAAAAATAGTAACATTAATCTTAAGTAATTATGTGCCTCCTAAAAGCTGGTATCTAAAAACTGTCTGAAAAATATACTTGCTTATTTTTCAATAATAGAAGAAGTGTGGTTTAATAAAAATAAGATAAAATCACTACATCTGTATCAATTATATTAAAAATATATTGATCCCTTAAGAATTCTCCAGGTTTCTACCTTCGTAACTAGACATCACAGATACAACAACACTCCTTAAGGCTATTGACAAGACCAGTTTGTTTCTCTGATAATATGCCTTAGATAGGGGATTAGTTGGCTCAGGTTCAGAAGTAAACAACCAAATATTAGCTATAGATTCTTATAAGGTATCCAAACCTAGACTATGCTTAAAGTCAATTCTCCAGTCACATTAATATTTCATTAGTTTATAAACTTAGCTGTGCCAGTGAACACAAGTATCTTTCAGTCTAACACCTAGTATGAAAACAGTGCCAGGGGAGTCAAGAAGAAAAGGTGGTGGGCACTTCTAAAATTTATTTTTCAATTTTAATTCAACAGAAGATTATTAAAATAACTCTAAAGAAAAATGCATATTTTCATTCTATTTTTTGAGCTGCAGCCCTAAAGCAAGGAAAGTCAGGATGCTTACCCAGATAAATCCATTTTCTGGAGGAACTGGCTGAGGACAGCCTGAATCTGACTCTATCTCAGGAAGGTCTACTTCTTTCACTTCTTCATCATCATTGATACATGGTTGTCCACTGAAGGGAAATTTAATATTATGTACATTTATGTGGAGGTGTACATACACATGTGCATATACATGTGTTAATATACAGTTGACCCTTTAATTGCATGGGGCTAGGGTTGCCAACTCCCGTGCAATGGGAAAATCTGCATCTAACTTCTTCCTTGTCTGGCAAATACTGCAAGTGCTAAGCTTTATTCTTCTTCTGTTAATTCCTCTTTTGTGGGGTGCACCTATGAATAAATGAACCTGCATGGTTGAAACCCATGTTGTTTAAGGATCAACTGTATACATACTTGTTTGCATGTATATGCACATATGAATACACATATACACATTACATACATGCACACAAACGTATAGAGTAGACATATTAGTGAGAAAAGGGTAGCAGCAGACCCAGTAACTCACTCATATGCTGTCCTGGAGTAGGCAAAATCTAATTTTATATTTTTCATTTAGCAGTAGGAGAATAAAATCTTAATTCTGGTTGTGTTGGGAAAAATGATACATTATTTCCCCTTGCCCATCCTTACCTATTCTCCATCACCGAAAATGTACAGTCCTCCTCTTGGCGCTGCTCCCCCTCACAAGGTTTCCCTCCTTGTTGTGGGGCAGGGTTATTGCATTCCCGGGTCCTTGATCGTTTGTAAGTAGCATCACACCTGCTCCAGGAAGCCCAGCAGCCCCAGTTCCCATCAACTGCATCTGGAAAAAGGGAAGACCCACCCACCCATCAGAGAGCAGCTGAGAGTATAGGGACTCTGAAGCCAGGCCCACTGGTTCCTGCTCTTTTCAACTGTGTGACCTGCTTTGTGGAGGATTAAAAGAAATGACCTGTGAAAAGTTCTGATACATTGCCTGCTCTTTCCTGTCTGCACAGCCTGAAGATAATGGTGATATTTATAAATCATTTTCAACTCTCAGCAACATATCACATATACAAATATATGTAAGTACATGCATGTATGTATATTCATGAACTTCTGTATAGAATATATATACCACATTGCATTTTTATAGGTGAATTTATTCTGATTTCCTTGACATACTGTCTTCCTAAAAAGATATGAGGTAACCATGAATGTTACTTATTCCTGTATTGAAATTTTGACAGCATTTTATTTCTTATTACAAAGTCATTCCTCATTCTGCATTATAATATACAAGAAGCTTATAACAACAGTATCACATTTTATTTTATCGCATGTTTTATTTTTATTTTCTGTTGCAGGTATTGTGCTATGTAATTTTATATGTCTAATATAAGGGACTATAATATGTAACTATTATACATACTTAATACTAGGGTAGATACTGATAGCAACCCCATTTTGTGATGATCAGGTTGAACCTTAGAGAGGTTAAGTAGCTTTTCCAAGTTCACATAATTGACAGGTTACAACTGAGATGCCTATGAAGACTGTTTGACTCTGGAGTCTACCTTTTTACAGACTTATTTTCTTTGTGAACTTGAAGAAGGTGGTCTTTTTGTTTTGTTCTATTGTATTAAATGACCGATACAGAATACCTTTTTGAGGGGTATTCTGCCTGCCTCACAATAAATGGCTATTACTTACTAGATTTATAATCCGGGGAACGCTGTTCACAGTTCTCACCGTAGGTGCCGCTCTGACACACACACAGACATTGGGTGCCTGAGAGCGTGGGGCGGCCATTGTTAGGACACGGAGCACACTGGCAAGGGTCAAACTTGGCTGCATATTCTTGAAAAGCTTTCTTCAGGTTGTTCCGCCTCGTCACTGCACAGGGGATGTTTCTTACCAAGTCAGTGATGGGAGCAAGCTAAGAGCAGTTAGCAGAGAAGAGATCCATTTCCAGCTACAACAAGTTGAAAGATACTGCCACCACCACCCAACTGTTAAGGAATGAGAGGCAAGGTCTGGAATATCCCACACTTCCAAGGGATGATTGTAGAATATAGTCTATCTGACTGATGCAAAGCAAAGAAAAATCCCTCTCCCTGAAGAGGTTGGCGATTCTTTTCCTTCTATGGTGAATTAAGCAGATGTTTGCAAGATTAGCTGGTGTCTGTTGCCCCTAAAGTGTGGCAACTGTGATATATTTGGAGTTTACCTTCCATTATGCTTTTCCAGTGACAGTATAGACTTTGAGAGAAACTGAATGAGAAAGTGTAGAGTAGGAGTTAATGGAAAAATGAACTTGTTGGTAGGATAAATAAAAGAATTACAGTAACAAAGAATGAAGGGAGGGGGACCTCATTTAATGAATACTTTCAAATCCAAAAGAATGACTATCCAATGCAGTGTGTGACTCACATGTACCCAGGTGGGGGGACTGGGTCTTGCTTTCCTACTACATTCTAGAGCTCTCAGTGTAACCTCACATTGCATGTAATTTATTCCACTTACATAATGACTAAGTGATAATAAAATAAATTAGATAAGGGGAGGCTTTAAAAATGTAGTTATGTTTTAGACAAAACATTCTATATGTCATATGAGCAAAGTATTCCATTAATGTTAAAGATCACATTTGCTATAATTAAAATGGATATGAGTCTGGTAAATTTATTTAGTAGTGATAGAAACAGAATCTAGAATTGTACTACAGAGTTATAAAGAAAATCTAGGAATGCTCATCAAACAAAGAAATATGCAAAAATCAAATTTATGACATGGGGAGATGAGGATCCCAACTCAAGGTAAGTTTGAATAGTTTTATTTGCTAAATTCACTTTCTGGTATTTCATGCACACTAGGAATTCTAAACACTGTACCAGAGAATGCTTGTTCAAATAGTACATGCAATAGATCTGTAATTTAACATTTTTTTTAAAAAAAGTATGAATGTGTGTATGCTTACAAAGACATTTCCTTCATCATATGAAAGGGAAAAGGAAAAGGAATTGTGTGATGTATAATTTGGGCTGTGAGAAAACTACTTTAGCTCTCTTGTCCATACTACTTTTTAATCTTACCTCAAAGTCAATCACAACAGGATTTTCCTTTACTGATTCTAACCACTCAGAAAATATCTTCTCCTCAGGACCAGATTTCCCTTTTTCCCAGACCAAAGCTGCTGCGTACTCACTCCTCCCTCCTTGAACCAAGGATATTGATTTCTCTGCTCCCTGTAAAATGGAACCTGCAAGGTATTTCAGAAAATTGCCTGTTTAATTTTATTGCAAATTCAAACTTTAAGGAAAGTCTATTTGCACAGTAGGGAGAAATAGATGCTACCAGCATATAGCCCTGTTAAGTAAGCTAAGTGAAAAGCAAATAGACACTCCTCTTTGTCTCTTTAGGGAGTTTAATAATAGCAACGGTAATAGCAGTGTTAACAACTACCATTTATTAAGCATCTTGTATATGCCAGGCACTTCGCATGCATTATCTTATGCAACCCACAACAATCCGGAATATGTATTATTATAAATATGAACATTGAAGCTAGACATAATTTAACCTAGTTCATATGGGTACTGAGAAGTGGGGCTGGGATGCAAACGTAGAATAGCAAACACCAGGACTGCTATCTAATCAGCTGATGGCTATGCTGGAGACTTCCAATTACAAAAAAACCTGGTAGAATGTTTTTAAGCCCAAGGACAGAAATAAAAGCACAACTAGTCGAAATAAAAGCAAATTAAGCCTCAAGAGTTAGTACAATGTTTCCTTAGACTCTATGCCATTTAACGTTGAATTATATAGTATAGATATTTTATATAAAATTTGAACACTTCATTAATCAATAGTCTCTTTACTATGGGTAGAAATTAAGTAAAGGAAAAGTGTAGGGAGAGAAAAATTCAAGAGAAAAGGTGGCTGGCACTGTAGATAATTCATAGCAATAATTTGGTGTCTGCTCTGGAGTGTCAGGATTAACTAGACTCTTCTGTTTAGAAATTCTACAGTAACATAATCTAGAGTGATTACAACAATGAGTGAAATACTCTTTCTCTGAAGAGTATTCTGCACCTTCAAAGAAAGGTGCAGAAAATAATACACAACAGAGTAAGAAAAATAATTTTAGAGGTTTTATATTTATTTTCTTATAAAAAATCAAATCTGTATTTGCTGATATCAGCATATACCAATCAATAGTGGCTCTGATGTCAATTTCATATCTGGTTTCTTTCTCCCTTGATTCTTACTCCTAATCTCACCCTCCAGGAATCTCAATTCTGCAGCCATATTTCATGGCTTTATTTTGGTTTAGTTTTTGTCAGTTCCTTTGTTCACACATATGAGTGAAATTATCTGGTATTTGTCTTTCTCCTTCTGACTTATTTCAGTTGGCATAATCCCTGTCAGTTTCATCTATGGTCTCACAAGTAGCAAAAGTAGGGGACCATTTTCTTAATCCAGATTTTATTTGTTCATCTGTCTTTGGGCACTTAGGTTGTTTCTGTAAGTTGTCTATTACGACCAGTGGTGCACTAAGCATAGACAAGCACATATCCCTGCAAGGTAGTGCTTTTGCATTCTTTGGATAGATACCTAGGAATGGAATTGCTGGTTCAGATAGTAGATCTATTCTTTATATATTGAGAAACTTTCATACTGTTTCTCATGGTGGCTTAACCAGTCTACATTCACACCAACAATGTACGAAGACTCTTGTCTCTCTATACCCTCACTAATTTTGTTAATTTTGATTTTTTGGATAGGAATTATTCTCACAGGAAAGAGACATTATTTCATTGAAGAAAGATGTGTGAACTACGTGTAATACTGAGTTTGGTCCATAGGAAGAATAAGTAAGTGTTTATTAGATTAAACAATGTTACTGTAAGATGAAGAAAATCTTCACAATTTCCCATTTTATGTAGTCTTAATGATACCTTATATATTTCCTCATGTGCTGCACTTGAGATAAATAAATGAAAAGCTAAAAATAGTACACTTATGCAATACAGTACTGATATTGCAGCCAGTCTTATCTTCACAATTTCCCATTTTATGTAGTCTTAATGATACCTTATATATTTCCTCATGTGCTGCACTTGAGATAAATAAATGAAAAGCTAAAAATAGTACACTTATGCAATACAGTACTGATATTGCAGCCAGTCTACAGACATTCAGTGAACTGCTGAGAGTATAGTCACCTTCATATTTCTCTGACATCCTGTTAGTGGTACAAGTGTGTTCCACATATGTCTTTTTCAAGAAAAGAATGCGTCTTGTTTTTTCAATCCGGATACAATTTTGTATTTCTTCCTTTGTTAAACCTGGAAAATGGAACACAAACAAAAAATTCTGAGACATTCTGATGGGGATCAACAATCATACATTGTACAAAATCCAAAAATAAAATAAAATATTAAAAAAATTCCTGAGAGTGTGCCATTGAGAGCTCAGCAAAGAAGAGCATGAAAGTCTAGGCTATTTGGTATCCACAGGTTCTCTATGCAGCCCCATGTGTAACCCCATAAACTTGAGTAATGGTGTTTTTACCTACAAAGTTTGTCAATCACAGAGCCAGAACAAGAGATGGAGCTCTGAGTACTTGCTATTCGTGAAGGGTTAGCCATGGCCATGCAGTGACTAAGATAGCAAGGGTTTGTTAGTGGACTTCTCTGGAACCCTCTCTGTGCACACTGGTTAAAGAGTTGCTTGATGCCATACCACTTGGGCTCTCAAGCCTTAGTGTTTCTTTGCTGAGGTTTCAAGGATGAATATTTTGGAAATGTTCTCAGCTACTCTGACTGGAGAAGGTCAATAGTGCTAATGAAGAATGTCATACTGATAAGTAGTAGGTGAAAAATTTTCCCTTCTTATTGAGAGCAGAAAATGACTTCCCAACAAAAGGAGTTTAAAATTGCCATCTTGCGTATATTAATTCTTTTAATTGTTTAATGTTTCACTGCATACTTGAAATTATTTTCACCTTGCATACTGTAGCAATGTCAACTTTCAATCACAATTTTGAATTGACTATGGGACACTGCACAACAGAAGAATAAATCTAGGGATGCAAATAAAAAAGCAATTTAATTTTGTTTTCTTCTTCTGGAGAGAAAGAAAGCACTATAAAATATTCAAGTTGTGTTTTTTTTTTTTCAAAATTAATGACAAGGGATATAAATCTTACTGAATAAAGCAAGCAAAAACTAAGGCAATACTCTAGATGAAGGAAGAGTTATGGGTAGCTAAAGGAAGGAGGAGTAGAAAGGAAAAAAAGGGATGAAGTCAGACTATATAATCGCTTAGAGACTAGACAAAACCAGATGAGGACATTGGAGAATTCCATTTCATTGATAATTGCTTCTGTCTCAGTGTGCACCAATATTATTATTGTGACTTGAGAAGTAGCTGTCCCCTTTATCGACTATATATAACATACAGGTATATCTTGCTGAATATAATGAACATACATATGTAAGATACACATTATGAGTATGTATGTATACAGCGTAAGTTGGTGTTTATGGTTACATATTTCTAGTTTTCTATCACATATCTTTTTTTTTTTTTTTTTTGAGACTAGGTCTCGCTATTTTTGCCCGTGGAACCACAGGCTCTCGTTGTCCGGGGTACTACGGACTCAAGCAATTCCCAGCCTCAGCTTCCCAGGTAGCTGAGATTACAGGTGCGCGTCACCACGCCCAGCTATTTTTTTGGAACTAGGTCTCACTACGGGCCCCAGGCTCGAACCGCAATCCCTAGTCCCGGCTGCTTCATAGGTTGAAGCTTACAGGCACGAGCCACCGTGCCCTCTATCACATATCTAACAACCTTTCTTTTCCCTTTATGTTTGTCTACTTTTTCACTTTATTTACAGAGAAAGAGATGGAAGGAAAGAATGTTTCAGGAGCAAATTATAGTTTATTACTTTGTATTTTGACTATGGCATTTCTGCTATTAAACTGCTGGATGAGAGAAATAAGATACACATAGCTCCTGAACTTACTTGGTCTTTATGCTTTTAGAAACTTACTCTAAATGCCTAAGAACAACAGTTTATCAAGCAAGAAATTAGTCTCTGTGCGTCAGCAGCAGCAATGGGAATAATTTCATCCCAAGGGTGAGATGTGCCAAGCAAAGGCCCAGAGATCTCCCCCAACAATTTTTTGCCACAATTAATCTTGATGCCATTTTTAGTGGCAATAGACATTGAACTCATCCTGCAAATATTGCTCCAGTGGAAAGGACAGCTGAAATGAAATAAGGGAGACAGGCAGTTTGGAAAGTCGATCATAGCATAAATCTTTTGGATTTCCGTAACTCTAATAGGTCACGTTTTTAAAGATGCTCTTACTGAAAATCCTTCTCAAAAACATTTATGCCATTTTTTTCTTTCTTAGGAAGAGCATCTGGAGGAATATCCAGTCACTAAAGGTCTGGAAGGACTCAGGGCAGACCCATTAATCACTAGTATTTGCCGTAAAAAGATATAAGAACAGAGGGTCTGGAGGTCTACTGAGCCCAGAGTTGGACTGATATTGATCATTCAAATAAAGTATTTTCTTTTCTATAAATATTAAATGATCAAGAGTTCTATTTTATTTTGGAGTCCTGCCCAAAGGGACTTTATACACTTTCCTAGTCTCAAGACATATGACAAATCATCTCAAAGAACCTGTCATTTCACAGGTACCTGAAAAGAAATGTATACAAAGGTTCATAAATGACAATAATTTAAAATAATACCTAAGGAACTATATATGTTTATAGATTAAGGTTTGTTTTTATTGTTTATATCAGTTTCATATGGGAAATATTAATGATTCAAACCCAAAATATAAGGTTGAAAGTTTCCTAAAATAAAAGATCACTTATCTGCTTTCAAGTTTCATCACCACTCAGGGTTACCTGGCTCATAATTACAATTACCTAGTTCCTTGCCAAATTCTTATTTGTTCTTTAATTCCATGCCCTTGACTCTTAGTTAAAATCATTTTTAAAAAGAATGCCAGTAAATTTATAGATTTGTTATAAATTATTATCTACTATAAAACAATACAAGTAAATTATTTCTTAGAATTTGGTTTCAGGACAAATTTGATTTCCTTTGAGGTAATGATATACACCTCCATTTTTGGATAATTACTACTGTGTAACATCATGGTCCTAAGCATTGCAAACTTTAGAGATAAATCTGATGCCAAAATCCTAGAGTTTAGGCACACTTATTTTTATTTGGTTTTTCATTCTAATTATCTATTTTTATTTCATTTACTTTTTATTGTTCTTAATATTATTTTGGAAATAATACAGGGCATAAATAAAGTCAATGGAGAAGAATTAAAACAATATAGCAAGAGACAAAATGTACTGCATTGCTAGCCTATCAGTTATAAAAAACTGATAAAGAAAGGGCTAAAGAAAGCATACCTGAGTTCTTTAGTTCCTCACGACTAAATTGATAGAGGAGGTCATACACCCCCCCCAGGGAGCCAGAAGTGAAATAGTGAGTCCCAAAGTCATCAAATATCCGGCTGTACAAAGCAGAGTTGTATTCTAGGGGCAGATGGTTGAGTGCTTTCAAAAAGACATCAGAGACCTGCAGATCCTTAGTTTTCATGGTGAAATTTGAGACTTTTATCACTTTATGGATCCTAATAAAACTAGAATCCTAAATGGAAGAGAAGGGTAATAAAAAAAAGATGATCAGAGGTAATGAAAGTTTGCTGAATTAAGCATTTAATACCATTGATTTTCATAACATTTACATGACCATTTCATGACCTGACATTAGCATGACCACCACAAAAAGTCACAACGGTCATACAATATGATGGTCACAAGAATGACATGAGACTATAATGCGGTGGTCATGCTAACACCATAAGATTATCACGTAATGGTCATAAAACATTAATGTGATGATTATATTAATATCAAGCAAATATCATGCTAATATGATGTGATGGGCATGCAGATATAATGTGATGGCATGACCACAGTAATGCCATACAATAGTCATGCCAATGGCATGTTCTAGACACAAATGATAATTTGTGATCACATGGTTGAATGTGATGACCAGTCAAATACTGTACTGCCATCATGTTAATGTCTTGTGACCATCATGCAAATGTCATGTCACGGTTGTGCTGATGTCAGGTGAACATTGTGCTAATATAGAATTATGTAGTGACCATGATAATGTCATTCAACAGTTACACCAACTTCATGTGATAGTTACATTAAAGACATGAGATCATTGTACTGATGTCATGTGATGGTCATGGCAATGTGATGCTATAACCATGCATATATCATACAAGCAACACACAAATGCTGTGTGATGGCCATTTGATAGTAACTGCTATGTGAATGTCATGTGATGCTCACATGACTGCCATTTGATGGTCATGTGGATATTATGTGATGGCCATGCTAATATCATATGACAGCCATGGCAATGTCATGTGAGATTGTGTGATGACCATGCGATGGTCATGTGGTGGTCATGTGACTATAATCCTGATATCATGTGATGGTCATTGTTACTATAGCATTACAATAATTTTATCTCTATTGCAAATTGTCACTTACAAAATTGTAGTGTTTATTTTACTTTTTAGTACCTGAGATTTTTCAAAGTGCTAATCAGATAAGCTTATCTTGGTAACATAAATTGTGTGACTGAGCCATGTATTCTCTACATAAAAAAAGTGAATTATTAGGAAAAGGAAATATTCCTCAATCGTCACATCCCTACCAAGTTCTTGTAATATCTTGGTAATGCAAACAATTAAAAAGGATTGTGTAAAATTCCATTAGAAAGTTACACATCTAATATTCAAATCTTTGATACTAACTGGGAAAACAAAACATCTAAATGTTTAGAGTGCCTTGTCCATGAAATGCCCTCTGGTGCAGAGATGAGGGCTATATTGCAGGTGGCATTTCACCTTTTCACTTCAAAATACTTTGATTCAGCTATTTAAGTGATAAACTTAAACAAAATTATTTATATTTTCTCTTCTCCATAAACTTAAACAAAATTATTTATATTTTCTCTTCTTCCAATTTATAAATTATATATTTATATTCCAAGCCAAAGAGGTTTATCCATATGTATTACTCTTTAAAAAGTTATATACCTTTTAGCAATTTATTGAGTTTGAGTAATAGCAATAGAGAACAGAGCACATTTTAACATAACTATTCCTTTACTGTAGCTATAAGTTGCTAAAGTCACCTTCGTGTATGCTATTACTAAGTTGCAAAATGACTGTTAAAAACAAGAAAAAAATACAACTAAAATGAAATCATAAAATAAAACTTTGAATTTTAAGGCCAATTAATGGTTAGCCGAAGAAAAGAGGAAAAGGGAGTAGAAAAACAGGGAAGCGGGCACAATGTTATGATGAAAGATACATGTGGATTTTTAACAGTGAACATAATATAGACACATGCTGATTCTCAGTGATCACACCTGAAATTATATAATGCTATAATGCCATGTTACTTCAATCCAAATCACTTAAAAACAAATAAACAAAGTATGGTTTAGAATGTACCTAAAACAGTAAGACAAAAGTTAAAATAAAGAAAACACAACCATAAACACATGCAAAAAGGAAGCATCGTACATATTTTCTGTGTCACTTTTGAAGTGGGATATAACAAAACAAAATTAAAACTGTTTATATCTGTGTTAGAAATCCTATAGAACTGATATTAAAAAAAAACTTTTCTTTCTAATTGCATGTATGAGATTGACGTTAATTTGGAGGAAATAGTGAAGTGCCAAGAACCATTTTAATTACCTTTTTGTGGGAGGCCTGAATGGCTTGGTTGAAACTAGACATTTGGGTGCTGCTTTGTCTTCTCTTTGAAGAATAAAATATTGGTACATGAAAAGAGCTCCTATCTACCCCAAAACTTAAAGCATGTTGATTATCATTCTCTTCAAAAGGAATCAAATCCTCATAGAAATCTGTTTCCAAATCATCTTCTTTGGTTTGTACCTGAAGGAACATTCATATGACATACAACTTCACAAGTGCAATACCGATGAGCAGCACTAAAATTTTAGTTTGAACTGGGAAACTAAGATCAGGTCTTGTATTTATTCTCCTAAAGTAGTTGGATTGAATTTGCATATAAGTTCTTCAAAAATATTAGCTGAATGAATGAAAAATTGAGAGTATTACCATCACATTTGTGTTTTGTAAAACTCATGTATAAAAATACAGGAAAAACAACTGGAAATCCTCAGCTCCTTCCATCTAGTAAGAAAGAGAGCAGAGCCAGGTGCCAGCCTGTTTGCAGCTTTAGGTCAGGACTATTTTGAACCAGAAGGCCCTCCTTTCAAGAATGAACATTCTTAAAATTAATGACTCACTATTATTATCTATATAAATTAAAATTTAAACTTGTGTTTATCAGAACAGCTCTCATAAATGAACCACACTGTTCCTTAGGCTTGAACCCGCCCTTTGATTATTTGATAATTCTCTATCATTGGCAAAACTAAGTATTTGAGACTTTATTTTCAGTTCATACATGCTAACCATAGTTAAATTATAGTGAAATCAAGGAAATCAGTTTAAAAAATAACAACTGCAATAAGTCAAATGAGTTCAGATAATAGATGGGTCTAGATGAATGGGGCTAAGAATAGAAAATTTAGGATGGAGGTGTCACAAGACTAGACACTGGAGGTGGGGTGAGAAATGAGCACAGTTGTCAAACCAGCTACAAAAATGAAAAATCCTTGGGCGCCAAATGCTATACCAAGAATCAGACACTATAAAAAGCACCCCAATAAACAGGTCAGAGGTGGGGATAGGGAGATGGATGGCCATTGTGGAGAAATAGTTGTCCTCACCAATCAATCTAGTCACCCCTAGAAGTGATTAATTTCACAATACCTAACAATTCCACAATGGAATGAATTTCCCAAAAAGAACACTATAACAGCACAATTTCTGCACTGGCAAAAGGCAGTTCTCGGATCAGCCTAAGCAAGTGTCTTCTTTCCTTTTTCTATAATAAATGTGCCTTTGGGGATATAACCAAACATCTTTGCCTCATGGGGAAGCTCATTATGTGTCACTGAAAGAACTCCAGTGAAACTTTTCTCAGAATCAACCCAAGGATCCCACTCATGGAACCCTGCACTCCTTCAAAATGACATGATAGGGATGTGGAAATTGGGAATAGAGAAACTGGAGAATATTTAGGAGGTAAATCAACAGAAATTGTTGATAAGGTAAATGAGTACGGATGTGTGTGTTGGGGTTGGGGTGGGAAGAGGGGAGGAGAAAAGGGAAGAAAGGAGGGGAAGGGGAACGCTGTTCTATTAAAGATACCATAGAAGTCAAGGCAACTTTTGAAAGGAGGAAGATGAGTTCTCTTAGAGGTATGTAAAGAAACTTTTGTTGGCTCCAATAAAGGTTACTTTCCTAGATTTCTCCAGGAGGTGATGTTAATCAAACTCCAGGGAAAAGATTTACATCTCCATTTTACATATTACTGTAGATTTCTTTGGTGCCCATCATAACTATCTATCTATTCGGATGATAATCTTGACACTTTCACTTTTGTGTTTGAAGAAAGGAGGTGGTTTGTAGGGAGGGGCAGGGAAGAATTAAGAGACTTGAGGAACCAAGGAGGTGAAGCAGCCCCTGTTTTCCTGTGGTATAAGGATGAGAGGCAAAAGCTGCAGCTGTTATTTTCACAAGGAATTTAGAGAGGAATGGAGGAATTGCAGAGTTTTGAAAAATTTAAGGCTTTGGATGCAGGTCTTGGTTGCACTCATACTCCGCAGTTTGCTGGTGACACAAATGCTTAGCAGACAGTCAACAACAAAGCAGTGACTCCAGGAAAAGTTTCTGAGTAAGTTAAGCTTTTGGAGACTGAATTTATGGTGACTGAACTCTGCATCCAGCAGCTGTGGGAAGGGCATGCCTTCCATCCTCTTCCTTGCAGAAACCCCTCTAATTGACATGTACCACTCAGCCTGTTATCTCATCTATTTCTTAATAAACCCCCAGATTACAGGAGAAGGGAGATCAGATGCTGCTGAACTGCTCTTTCTTTATTATTTTCAATAAGGTATAGTATATATTTGCACAACTGCCTGGTAAGGGAATAAACAAAACCATGAAGTTAAAAAAAGGAAAGCAGATTAATAGTTTATGACCTTGTGTCTAAGTCATTTTCAAGTGTTTGCTTGAAGAATGATCACCACAGCTTTTCCTCACCTGTTACGTATGATCCAGAACTCAAGAAGATCAGTGTAAGTAGTGTTTTAAGATTGAACAAGTTTTAGTATTACAATGAAAATAAAACAAGTCTTCCTTATTCTAAATGAGGACGCTCCCTGGACTTGTTACCAAGCTGTGTGGTAGACCCAGTTTGTTTGACAACTAACTCTAGGGGTGGTGAGGTACTCTGTGATTTACCACAACGTTCTCCTTTTTCCCATGGTATATATACCAACACTGATTTCAAGTTACCTATGTGATCCCCAGAATACAAACTTGAGAACAGATGCTCAGTGGCAAATATAATATAGTATTTTCAGGATACAGATAAGATACAGGTAATTGCAATACCATAGTTAATGGTAAAAATGTAGCAAAATAATTGAGAAAGTATATATTTTGACTATTACCTGTGCTAACAATATCTTTATTAAATTATCAGATTACATATTTAATATATAATAATGGCTATGCTTTCACTGTTGGCTTGTAAAGTTCCTGAGAATTTAACAGTTGGCTCTGGTGATCTGGAAGAGCAGGAGTTGGACTTGAAGCTCGATTTCATAATTTACTGGCTACGTGACATTGATCAAATTAAGTATCTTAGACTTTTTTTTAATCTGTAAATTGATAGATTAATACTGACCTCAGGGGCTGTGGAAAGATTAAGGAACAAACAAATGATAAGTAATTTAAGGTGTTCATTATCTTTCTATTCTATACTGTCATTCATAAGTATTATTTATTTGGAAACTCAGTTTATTATTAAACTCCATAGACATGGATATGATAGGCTGTCATACCTCGAAGTTGACACTTTCCAGGTTGGCTGGAACACGGTACGGATTACTTGCTCTGCTGCTTTTGACAGTTTTACATACTCCTCCAGTGAAAGAGTTATCAAGAACTTCTCCTCTGGTCTCTCCTGCTAGATAATGATATCTAGAAACAAAGTAATGTTCAAGAATTCAATAGATATAGAGCAATCCTTAAAATGTACCTTACTCATATGAAAGAAATCCCTCTCCTAGATATTCTCTGACTCATGACAAATGACTTGAAGAAAATCCCTTTCCTCCAAAGTCTATAATGAGTCTCCCTGAAAGAAATGGAAGCCAAAAACTCAGCCAGTCTTCTCGTTAGGTCTTCCTTATTCTAGTTCATTGTTTTAAGTTTTCAATGTAAACAAAAATTTGGGTTTCTAATTACTTCATAACTCACACAACCAGTGGAAACATATGATGAGATAAACTATCGCATAGCTAGTGCCATTCTGGATCTGCTTCCTTCAGTGTGATATGGTAAAGGAATTCTGAGAGAGTTAATCATGAAATAATAGTAGCCATGTTTTAACAGAATTGTAACAGCATTATTGTTCTTATTAACGACTATAATTATAATACTTAAAATGTATTTAACAAACACATGCTATTTACCATAAGTCAAGAGTTGTTTGAGCTATATGCAGTATATCATATTTATTAAACATTAAAAACTATATGACATAAAGATATATCCATTTTACAAATGAGTTGAGGCATATAGAGATTGAATGACAACATAAGTCAAAATAATTGAGTTGTTTGATGGTAGATGAAAACCTTTCCCAAGATGTCAGTGGTTTTCTAAATTCTTTCATGTGTTAGTATGTATTCTGTGAAAAAAGTTTTGTGTCGAATGGTTAATATTGCTGGATTACATGTGACAAGAAAATAGTCTCTGTTCAAATAATGCTCTCTTTTCAAATAAACATGATTTGCCTTTTTAATTGACTCCTGAACTTTTAGGTTAACACCACATACTGCATGATTCCATTAATACAGGCTGTCTAAAGTAAAAATTTTTATAAACAGAAAGTAGATTAGTGATTGCCTAGGGTTAGAAGTGAAAGGGGGTAGGGTAAATGGGACTTGATCTAATAGGTGCAGGTTTTATTTGAGGGAGGTTGAGACTGTTTTAAAATTACATTCAGACTGATGATTAAATTCTGAATACATTAACCTTTAAATATACTAGTATATTAAAATTAAGTAGAATCATATACTTTAAAAGCGTAAGTTGGGTGGCACAGAAATGATATCTTTAACATATATTTTTTAAAGGATATAGTCCAGTGGTTTTTCCAAAACACCTCTCATAATCAAATGATGGCAGTACAATATGAAGTTTGCTTTTATTCACAACTGGATTTTTATCAAATAGTATTAGAGGAAGTATGAGGAGGTGTTCCAGGAAGAACTTTTCCAAACTATATAAGTTAGCATGACTAATATAGTTGGTTAGTTTTCATTCTTTTATATTTTCTGAGTTAGGAGTGACCATTGAGGACAAAAGAAATGTTGACTTTTATATTGTCTTTTACTAGGTACTTCTGAATTTGTCATAAATTCATAAGAAGGACTTGAGGAAAATGGCCCTCAGGTCAAGAGGGATCTATGAACTAGTAGCTGCTTGCAGAGAGGCTGAGGGAAGAATTTTTATGAAGGTGACTTCCAGGGCATACCTGAAGAAATGTTTAGGAAGTCTGTCAACTATGCAGCAATTTTCAGCTCATTCCTCCCTTTAGAGGTATTCAAATTAACTTTAAAGTTTTTCATGTTTTAAATACATCATGACCTTTGATATTTTTAGTTTCTGAAGTTTTTCTAACTTGACTTCAGTGATACTCTGTAACATTTCAATTTAGTTAAAATATCATATGCATACATAAATTAAAATACACGGGCATTCGACTATGTATGTGTGTGTGTATCTGTGTATGTGCACACATGCATGCGTGTGTCTGTGTGTACCTTGGTTGAGGGTATTACTGCTTGATTCTTGCTTTAGGTTAAGGACCCATGACTGATTATGGCAATGTAGGAATTTTGGTATATCTTGTTATATTCTTTCTTGGATTATATTCTTTCTTGGAGAGATACTGTTAAACAAAGAGGCATGGCCATCCAGGAAGCTAGCTTCTGTGGGGAGAAATATATTATGGTAGTAGAGATTCTAAAGCCAGCATATTAGAAAGAAATTCCAGTAAGCAGCTCTCAAAATCTTCAGTCTCCAGGGAGGCTTAGAAAGAACTGGATGTCCCAGAGCCAGCAGGTTTTGCTCACTTCTGAGAATCCTTGGGACAACAGCTCCGACTGGCAGCGGGCCACACAGCCTTTCTGCCAAAGTACACATCGCATGTGGTGCTCCCCATCTGCAGCTCTGGAGTCCAGACCAACTGAGCAAAAGGTGAGGGGGAATGTCACCCCTCATCAATCAGAACATTAAAAAATGTGATTATCAGTGGGAGTTTTTGGCTGAGGTTTCCTTCCAGGCAAACAAAAAGAAGAAATCATTTCTGCATACTGATAAGATGATGTTGGAGCACTCTCATGGAAATTAATTCTAATTAAGAATTCTTAAGACAGAGCCTGAAATTCATTTATAGTCCTGCAAAACACAGATGAGGAAGCTGACCCAGAGATGCTTGATAACTGAGCAGTGACATAATGAGTTAACGCAGAACTAGCTCTAGAGCCTGGCTCCTCTTACTTCCAGATACAAGGTCTTCTATCTTACTGCTATCCTTGCACATGGTTCAGTATCTTCTAGTTCTCATACTAATCAAATAAGGCTATATTTGAGACATGCTGCTTGTCTTTGGTGCCTTGAGTTTTCATATTATACAAGTCTGGAAAGAGAAGTGAAGTCTTTAGAAAATGCCCAATATAAAAAAAAAGTTTCAATATGAAGTTTTTGGATCAAAAATTGATGAGAGAGCTTTTACCATAGTAATGAAAAATATACAAAATTATCTTTATTGATTTTTTTGTGCTTTCAACTAGGGCTTAGTTCTTTTGTTTTCATTGACTTTTCTTATATTTCCTAAAGTTGTCGAAGACATAACTCAGTTTAATGAATTCAGACTCGCTTTCCAAACTTCCAAAGTCCCAATGCCCTGAAACAGGAATATTGGAATTTCTGAAATAGGAGCATTAGCATTTCTGAGCACAATCAAAGACTGAGAAGACTGTTACATGTTTTCTTCGAATATGCTTTCTCTTCTAAAGCGAATATTGTGCTGAATAGAAGTAACCTGGGTTTCTGAAGTTTCTATTTGAATCCAGGTCCCAGCATTTACTAGCTGGAAGACTGGAACAGGCACAGACAGACTGGTGGTCTGACCTCCGTTTAAGGTGTGCTGACTTACCCAAGCATCACACTGTCCACATGAGAGGAAGTTTTGATCATTTAATTATGTTCACTTTACTTCCTGCTCTTTTACTTCTTCACTTTATTGTTTCATTTTTGTTGCTAACTCCTTCCCTTGAAGCTCTGTCTTGCATTATTCACTCTGGACTTGCTAGCCTTCATACTAGAAGCCTAGTTTTGCTGCATTAGTGTTTTGA
This sequence comes from Uropsilus gracilis, assembly GCA_004024945.1. Classification (NCBI taxonomy): domain Eukaryota; kingdom Metazoa; phylum Chordata; class Mammalia; order Eulipotyphla; family Talpidae; genus Uropsilus; species Uropsilus gracilis. The sequence continues at coordinate 52,916 of PVHY01007148.1, forward strand.
CTTTCAACACACTCATTCTTAATTGCCCTTTGTCAGCTTTTCCGAGATAGCTATCTACGTAAGACCTACTCCCAGGAATCCATCCTGGTACCTTCTTACTTGACTGGTTTCCCATCAGTTTACCTTGATCCAGTCTCCAACTATAAGATGCTACGTGAGAATGAAAACAATATATGTTCATAGAAGACCTGTTGCAAACTAAATGCAAAAATACTAAATTCTTTTATTCCGTAGGTGAGAGAATCATGGCGAGTTCCACCCTAAGTTTAATATCGACGTAGCAGATAGACAGGGAGGAATAGTAAGAGTTTAACAAAGAAGGTGAACAATGTTATGCTTTGTTGCTTCATTGTCATCTCTAACTTATTAGCTCTGAGAAACCTTTTTTCCCAAAAACAATGAAAAGATGTTACGTACCCAGTGCCCATCAGCTGTACACTTGGGATGGGCACATAGTTCCGAGAGCATACTGCCTTTCTTCTTCCACAATTTCTTTCATCTGAATTGTCTCCACAGTCATTTTCTCCATTGCATTCTAACTTGCTGGCAATACAACGACCTAGTCAAGAAAAGAGAACAACACTGAAAATGACTTTAAGAAATACTTATTAATTTTAAATGAGTTCTTCAAATTCACTCACTTTGTCCACTACCATACTATATAAGATTTTAGCTTGTTCAAAAAATTAAATATAGTAAATTATATGTAGTAAAACAATTATTAGCAACAATTATATGTGCAGTATCTATGGATAGTAATATATATATTTATATATAGTAAAATATATAGGTAAGTATACAGTTTGATTTTGACAAATGTCTATTTTACTACATCTAGCTATTTTTTTTTGACAAGTCAAATGCTTAGGTAATATTTGGTAGTTGGTAAAGTGAGTAAATTTATAAAATACTATGAACTCCAGGTGCTTACAGTCTTCTTTTAAAAACTTGATGAGTTTCATTGAAATTAGTATTTAAGTACATTTTATACAAATCAAAAAGCCAACAGATAATAACAGTTACCTCTCTGGCCCCTGTATGCTGGCATCTAATACCATCATGCATAGGACCCCCAGTAATGATAAAATATTTTGCTAAAATTTATCTGATTAACTATTTTAAGTTTTGATCAGAATCTCAGTAGAGTTATATATGATTATTGTAACTAATTGAAATACTTGGAGGAAATTGGGTAGTATTTGCTTGAATTATTTTTTTTTTATTAATGGAGAGTTCCCCAACAGCACTAAGTCTTTGGTTAATGTTGTTCATTTAGAATGTGGAATATAATGAAAGTAATGAAATTTTCACCTGATTATTAGGATCTTACCTTGAATTTAGGCCATTATTATAAATGGTATTACAAAGAATATAGTTATGAACATCATAGTCATACTAGTCTGAAAATATAAATGGAATTGAATGTCTATTAATCCCAAGATATAATCTGAAAGATGCTTTGTTTTTAAAACAGCAAATCTCATTTGTGATAACATGGATGAACTTAGAAGAAATCATGTTAGCAGAAATAAGTCAGAAAGATAAAGAGAAGTGCTGGGTGATCTCACCTATATGTGGGATATAGGGAAAACAAATAAAAGGACAAGGAAAAGAAAATTTTTAACTAACTATTAGCAGAATAAAATCATAGAGCACGAGAAGGGGTGGGGGTAAAGTCAGGGGAGGGATGGACACTAAAATAATGGTTTACAGGTGATAAGATGGTGGGAGAACCTTGGGTAGATAATGAGGTAAAATATATACATATATACATATGTATATATGTATACATATATATACAAATATATACATATATGTGTGTGCAATCAATCAAAAAATTAAAAAAAAAAACAAAACATAAAACAGCACACCTCCAGTTTTGTTTTTTTTTTTTTTTCCAGAACAGAACAGTATGGATAATTTGGTTTCAAATAGAGGTAATTTTAAGAAAAATATTGTATTTTTAAGCATTTTGAACCTGGCACTTACAAATTTGAATAATAACTTATTGTTGATATGGCTACATTAAAGAAAGATTATGTTTTGTTAGACAGATGTTGGATTACAGATGCAGGGTACAGTTTGCCTTAGTTTAGCTTTGTGAAAAGGTTACCTGACACTTTTGAATACAAGAAGTTCTATCCATTTGGTACTTTCAGGAATGTTAGCAAGAGTAGGGATGAAGTTAAGAAAACACCTCCTGAGCGGTACTTAGGAATGGATTAAAGAAGTGATAATAGGCATGACAAAAGTCCCAGGCCATGAAAATGCAATAAAAGAGGAAGTGAAGCAATATCGTCAGCATGAGCATATTCTATATCAAAAGAGTAATGGGAAAGGTGAAGAGCAGTTTGGTCCCTACCCTACAAAATTTGCAGAAATCTACATGCTTTTAAGTAGCACACACACATGCATACACTCATAATTGGAGCTACATAATAATTTAGAAATTGTATATATTTTTACTGTTTACTTGCACTGATTAGTGTTATGACAAGGTACAATTTTGAAGTAAGCTGCAAATTCTCTAGACTTTATGCTTAAAATTAGGACTTTGAGAGAGGACTTGGCACATTACAAAGGGATGGTCTCAGGGGTTATTCTCAAAGATACCTGTGTACATGAGTATATTATAATCCATTTTGTTTTAGTGACTCTAAACAGCAGCCATACAAGGAAAGGATGAAGGAAACTCTTGTTAGGATACTCTGTTCTTCATTAATTAAGGACAAAACATCATCCTGAGTCAGACACACAACGGTCCATTTATTTTTTATTTCCTTTAAGGGTAGTATTAAAGGATGTTTTAAGTATATGGTTTTCTGTGGCATATTTAACAATCAGTATGCCATGGTACCACTTTATCAAAATGAATGCAAATCACATCTTGGTTAATCCCTTCCAGGATTAACCAGTTAGTGACTGGATCATGGGAAGATCTCAGAGCCCCAGAGAAAGAGATCTGGACATCAGTGCAGGGGTCACTAATTGAACTCAGGGTAGTATCTGCTTACCAGTCAGTACAGATGCATTTGAAAAGCTCCCTATTTAAGTCAAGGAAGGCAGGCATATTGCTGATGATGTTAATGGTACTTACACCACAAACTTTCCTGAACTTTATACCTAAACTCACTAGACATAGGTAAGTCATGGATATATGTAAAAACTTGTCAAATTTGTGAGTATTTCTTGCCAAAACAAAGAATTTTTGCAAGAGATTTCATAGATTTCTCATCTATCAAATAAAATTCTCCCTGATAATTTGTACTAACTGTTCTTCAAGCTGCAAACAATTGAATTTCAGTTCTAAATCCCTGTCTTAATATTATGAATATAATGCTTACCTTTATATTCCCCTCAGTCATTGCCATCAAGATTTTTCTCCTATTTCCTCTTTTGTCAATATGTGACATGGCTTTATCAGCATGATGGTGTAATCCTCCCTACCACATTCCAATCTAATATCACAGGTTGGGGTGGAGGTTATGGAGGGAAGACCCTGGAGCCAGTCTTCTTGTCTGACATTCAGAAAAGACTAGCGAAACAGAAGGCAGGAAGGAAATAAGGGTAAGAGGAGAAAACAGTAGATAAGAGCCTGGGGTCAGTTTCCTAGGGAATTTGAAACCTGGGGTCTGCTTATAAATACTATTCAGTGTATTCCACCCCAGGGTTTTATTAATCTGAACTCTAATTTTATTTTAAACTTCTATTGATGATTGCGATAAGAGGTCCATGAACTATGGCCCATGGGCTGAAATTGATGGGTTGTTTGCTTTGTAAATAAAATTTCATTGGAACGCAGCCTCACTAATTTGCTTATGTTCTGACCATGGGAGCTTTGATGCTGCAGCCCAGCATGGAGTAGTTGCAACATACACTGCCTTATGCCTGCACATTTCCCATCTGAACTTGCTAAAATATTTCCCATCTGAACTTGCTAAAAAATCTTGTGGCGGTCTGATCTAGACTGTTCAAAGTGGCAAGCATCGAAGTTACTAACTAGCAAGAGAACACACATTCAAGATTTGATTATATATTCAAGATTTGATTATAATCTAATGAATCTTAAATATCAGAACTTGTGAAACTGAACATACATACTGAGCCTGGTGGGAGTGTTGCCATCATTCAAGTCCATTTTCAATCTTCTCTTCTGGAATTACCTTTGGAGCCATTCAGTGACTCACCCAAGAAAATCTGTCCCTGTTACCTCTGGGGAGCCCTCTGACTTCATCTCTTAATATTAACATTTGTATCTTAATAAACGATTGCATTTTTAAAAAAATCTGTCACTCCTTTTTGGTTGCTTGTTCTGCTTATAGATTTGTGTTTATAAATAGCCAGTTTTTTAAAAGTACCAGCCAAACCCTCCTTTTCTTCCTCCTCCTCTCTCTCCCTGCTGCTTTGTAACAGTGTGGGGACCTAGGCTCCAGCACCTGATGAGCAAATGAATCAGGTAAGTGGTCAAGATGATTACAGCTTGAAAGCTGCAATTTCACACATGAATAGCTTGGTAATTGGTAGCATAACACCTCGTCTCCCCATGCTGAAAATATGGTGGGCCTTATCTACCATGACTTTTCCTGGTAGTCAATTGGAATAACTTTATTTAGTCAAGTCATTTTTAGTGGCGATAGAACAGTTTCCAAAAGCACATTACCACTGTCACAGCGGAATTTATTCTTGCAGTCAATCTCTTCAATTTTGCAGAGCTTAGATGGAAGGCATGCTTGAGAAGTCACCAGTGGCACAGCACATTGTTGTCCTCCAAACTGACTAGGGCGTAAGATGGACCTAACCTTAAACTGAAAGTAAAGGAGAGAAGGGTGAGTAAATGAGCAGGGTCAAAGCTAAATGGTTTTGAAGAAAACTGGGTTTCTCAATCACTGTGCTGATTTTTTTCTGTGGTGGTATTTCTCACATGTAAGAATAATTTTTCTTTCCCATTATTGTGTCCTTAGGGAAGTCACTTCCTTAGGTCTCAGTTTCCCAACTTGTAAAATGAGCTGGTGGGCAAAGAGATTTTTAAGGCTTCTACTTCTGACATCATACAGTCCTAAAATAATCAAATGTTCAAATACTTACTGAGCTTCCTGAATGGACCTAATTTGTGAGAGGAATAACACCATCCCTTCTGTTTCTCAAAGATATTATGAAGTGATAAATTTGAAAGGATTTGGGGGTTCCTTCACAAAGGGAAGTCAGCATGGAAGGGGGTTGGTATATTTTCCACACTGAAAGATTTCCAATGGGGAGTAGTAAAACAAAGTCAGAGAATGATAGAAATGACAGGATTAAAAAGTTTTGACTCTGAAGGTAAAAAAAATCCAAGAAAAACTGTAGTTCCTCTATTAATTAGTGGTGTATTCCAGGGACAATAACTTCATTTCTTGTGAGCCATAACGTCCTCATCTGTAAAATGGGTAGAAAAGTATATGTGACTTGAAGTTTGAGAAAGATGGTATGTGAACTTAGAATGCTTTCCTTCAGTGAGAGAATAACCCACATGAGTTTCATTTTCTTTCCAAATGTGTAAAAGCTCAGCACTTCCTGATTGGGGCTCACATGGGCCACTTACCTGGCAAAGAGGAGTCGGAAGTGGGTAAACACTGCAGCTGGGAACAGTAAACAAACTGAGGGACATTCCCAGATAGAGAGGAAAATTAGAGGGAGGGGAAATTATCAGACTCTTAATCACTGAGCCTTGGTTTTGTCTGATTTTAAATCCTGGACTGGAATTCCCATTTTCTAACACCTGCTTTGTGTTCCAAACTCTCCGAGACAGTGGAATTCAGAGCTGGGAGAGTACAATACCCAAATTGGGGCAGAATATCTTTTTAATGTTTTCATTTCTTTTGGTTTCCTTTAGAGAGTAAAACATATAAAATGAATCCCCTCCACAAATGAAAAATATTGCTAAATGGAATTTTCTTCAATGAAAGTTGGGATAGTTTATTTCAGAATCTGAAGAAATAGGCTTTTTCTTGTGACTGCTGAGTCAGTCAGGGAATGTGAGCATTTTGCTGTGATTCAGGTTTTCCGAATGTGCTCAAGGTCACCTACCTGTTTTTCAACACAAGGGTCACAGTCTGACCATGGTCCGTAATCTCCCAGGAGGCAGTTGATAGGGCAAGTTTGCCAATTACACTGCCTGGTCTCTTGCTTGGTGCAAAAGTGGTCACAAGCATTCTCCCAATAGTACTTATCTCTTACTATTTGTCTGTAATTGTGAGGAAAAGGCTGATTAGAATGAGTGTGTTTACTAGGACTCTAATCCCACAAGAAAAATGTCATTAAGTATGAATTAAAGGAAAGAATGTTTTCATGAAAAATCAGGTAGATTGGCATATGTGTAGTTCTGATCACTTAATGGAAGGCAGGACTAGATGTGCAATTTGTGGGGCCTGGTGCAAAATAAAAAAGGGTCTCTTGTTCAAAATTTAAAATCTCAAGATAGTGATGGCAGGGCACAGAGCCCTTTTAAGTTTGGGACCCTGTGACTGCACAAGTCACACAGCCATATGCAGGTTCTGATGACATCCCTGCAAAGGACTGGAAGGGAAAGACAAGAAAGTGCCTTCAAATTGCTTAATATATGGCACCACAATGTGGTATGTGCAATGGTGGCAGGAGTCAAAGAGTGGTGACAAGACATACACCTTGGGAAGTTGGGGGAACGCCCCAGATAGCAAAAGGAAGGGCATGTGCAGACGCAAGCAGAGGCAACTAGCATGTCCATGCAGGAGTTTGTGGGATGGACCTCAGAAGTACATTTTGCAGAGAGATGGGACACATTGTATTTTATTTAAGAGCAGCAGCAAGTAGTCCCCCAGGGATTTTGAGTAAGTGGAATATTATATCATAAACAAATCTGCTTTTACATACTTAGTGGATGACTTATTGTGGGACGTCAGTGGGTGACTTTGATGAAACTCACTACATATGGAAAAATAATTTACTGAAATAAGCATCTAAAAAGTGAAATAATAGTTAAAACATTAAATATCCGCCTTCCTACCCTAAGTCATGGGAACATTTCCATGTTAATTTAGGAATCTCTAACAGCTTTAAAGAAACCATGGGAGATGAGTAATCTGAATTGGTGAAAAGGCTGAGTTATTAAATGTTATCAAGTAAAGAGTTTCCTGCCGCCGTGTACATGCTAACAATCAAACTAATAGCTAGCAATGCTGCTCAATTGAGGTTCTGTTAAATTCAGTTTAATGAGTAGAAAATGCTTTATAATTAATTCACTAACTGTAGGCAAGCAGTTAAATGCTGATTGAAAAAAAGTTTGAGTAGTGACTCTAAGGATGTTAGTCAACTGAAAATATTAAATAGTTTCTTAGTTAAATTCCTTTGAAATGCCTCAAATTTGTGGAAAGAAAAAAAGTAGACTTCATTTCAACCTAATGCTGAAAAGACCTCAAATTTCATCCTAAGAGAGTTCTTACATTGAGATAAATGTTTTCTCACTGCTTAGGGAGGTAGTTCTGATAGTCTTGTCATTAACAATTCCCAGGGCACCAAAAAAAAAAAAAAAAAAAAAAAGCTACATAGTTAACACTTACCTCTGTCTACTCTGGATTCCAGAATTGCAAGTGCTTGAGCAGCTGGACCACTGAGTCCATGGGTAATGATCACAGAAACAGGCTAGGCTCTTGTCAATCAGAATACTCAGTAGGATGAAAAAGAAGATGAAGCATCTAGCCATGCCCGGAGAGCCTCCAGGTCCTGAAAATAAATGATATATACATATATATAAATTAAATACAAGTATGCATGTTCTTTAAATATATTCACATAAAAGAAAACAGGCAATATATACTATCCTGAAATTTTCCTTTTTCGCTTCATAAAATACTTCAAAGATCTTTGCATATTACAAGAGGCATATGTGCTATGGCTTTCTGATTTTTCATAATACTACCCAGACTTTTATTTTATAAAATTGATGATCTGGTTCTTTAGCAGTACTGGAAGATGACACTGATTCAAACTAAAACAATCTTATTTTTTTCCCCACACTTACTTTTCTCCATATACATCCTCCCTTACTTTGCCCTGTGTCGTGTTGGGTAGTTCATTACAAACTGCATCCCATATGGCTCCTTGTCTTTTGCTTTTCTAGGGTTAGACAACAGGAGACACCTGAGGAGATTAGAGGGTAAGTGATCCCCATCCCCTCTCTGCCTCCGATTTTTGCTACTTTTAGCAGCTACAACTTTGGCGTCACAGCTCCTGAGACTCAAGTCCCCTTCCCCGATGCCCCCTGTTTTGGGACTGTTGACACCATTCCTCCCATGGATTGTATTTCTCTAGTGGTATGGTTACCACACTGCACTGGTCCTCCCATGCTCTAGCAGTCTTATTTAAGTAACCTGATTTCCACCTCCGGATGTTCCTCTCAAAGACTAAGTCTTTGCAGAATGGGCTTCTAGTTTCCATCTGAGACCCTGATCAGTCTTTGTGGACAGGATTTGTGAATACACTTTCACTTACTGTATCAGGATTTTAAAAAGACTAATATACATATTGAAAGATTGAAAATATATCTGAACTGTTGGAAGTAATGCTATTATCCCTCAGCAGATAAGTGTAATGAATAAAAATATTTTTCTCCTCAATTATCATAATTGTGGACATTTTGTATATACACACATTGCAGTATACATCTCTGTCCTATTATCTTAGCTTACTTTTTATGTACATCAATAGAGCTAATTGGTGTAGTTTTAGCAGTTGAATGGTTCAAATGATACATAAATTTAAATTTTTGATAGATATTATCAAATTGCTCTACTGAAATGTGTTTCAGAGAGTAAGTTTTTCAGTGGTTACTTGATGCTTCTTAAGTGTGATGAAAGGATTCTTTAAAATTATGGAGTTCATCACCTTTCAAACTTTCATTTATCCCAAAAACTTGAGATCAGATAAAACTATTTCTCCAATATGCTCAAAAATTAGAGAATTTTTTTATTAAATCAGTAAGCTTTTTGAATTTTCCTACAAGTCAGAAAAAATGGTGGAATAAAAGCAACCAAATTCACTGATGTATGTCTGAACATGTCCTTCAATTTAAAGTGGAATTGACATACATTTGAGTAGCTATTGTGTGGTGCTAGGCATTGAGTGATGTACAAAGAAATAAAAGCCATTATTACTGTTTGGGGAAGATAGACAGAAACTGAAAATGCTTCCTTATGCTTTTTAGCCAAGCTTTTTATCAAACTCATAGATAAGCTGCTGCAACATAAACTATTTTAATCATAAAAATGAGAGGTTCCTTTAAAGATCTCTACACTTGCCTGTTGGTTTTAATTCACTGGTAAATAACTCAATTTTTCTGGTTTTCCGCAGCAGAACAGAATCACAGCACATTAGGACAATAGCATCCACACAGAATTTGATCAGAGAGAATGGCCTGAGACCTAAACATCAGAAACAAGCTCTGGATTGAGGAGTTTATTGCTGACTTCAAGGGCCTTTGGGAGCTGAGGTTCTTAAACAATGTGAACTATCACTGTTGACTATTAGACAAATTAGCATCCAATTTCTCTCAACTGTAGAGAAAACAAATTTCTAAAGCATTTTATGGAATCAGCAAGCAAATGGTTGGGGGAAGCAGATTTATCAGTTCTCAGTTCTTAGCAGACACTATCTGTGGTACCTTCCAAAGGCTTGAAAAGTATAGGTGGTTTTTGTTCCAGTTATCGTCAAAGACTGCAAAAAATAGAGCCCTTATAAATTCGGATCTCTTTGGCTATAACTGTTCTGAGGCAATTTGGAAAATGGTATAAATTAAGATGATAACGTCAAAGCTTCTTATTTGAGAAATGCTAATAAAAGAACTAATTGGTAGTTTCTTTTATAATATTTTTATTGTTATGGATAAGAATTGTTTTACATTAAAAGAACAATTGTCACTCATAGATAATTATTTCTCTAATTTTTTATTACTAATGCCCAGCATATAATACCAAATGGTTTTTTATTAACTAATATCTCTTGATATTTGGAAGATATCTAAAATTATGCATGGGCATTTTCCTATTAATATACAATTTTAATGCATGAACAAAAGAATTTCATTGAATAGAAGAAAACAGGAAAACTCTTCCACCACATTGCCAGACCAGGAGAGAATTAATTTTCTCAATTTCTTCTAATTTGCCATCACCTCTTAAACTCTTTAAAATCAGTGATTCCATTGAACTATTGAAGATGACATTGCAAACTTTCAGAGAATTTAATTTTTAATTTTTTTAGTGTAGCCTGAATGTCATCAGAACAAGAACAGACCTGTCTTGTTCTGAGATACTTACCTCATGATCAAAGATTTGACCAGAAAGTACTTCAGGCACATCTTACCACACTGGTACAGTCTATGCTCTACTTTGCCTCCAGCTGTAGATTCTTTCTTTATATGTGTTCAAAACTTTCTTGAATATATTAGCATTTTCTCCTGTGCATACTCCAGAGACTCAAGAAATGATATTTACTATTGCTCAGACAGACTGGGAGAGCTGAGGCACATAACTGATCTTTTGGCTAAAGGCTCTGTTTGCTTTACTTTTAAGTATAGTTTAACTCAGAAAAACTTGACCTCAACAAGATAGTTCACTGGAAAAAACATTTCTTTGAGAAACATGAACTTTGGTTATTTTATAGCTTAAGCAATATAGTTATTTTTGTTTTAAAAGACAAAGAAAATTCTATCATCTGAGTTATGTATTTTCATGCATGAAAAAAAAATAGACAAGAAAAATTTAAAACTGTCAACAAAACTGAAACATTGATCAAGATACAGGGAGGAGGGTGGGATTGGGTGAGAGAGAGGGCACAAGAGATTAAGATGGTGCACGCATGATGGGGTGATGGGAGAACCTCAGGGTAGACAATGATGTATTATATACATATATGTATACATATATGTGTATATATATATATGCAATTAAAAAACTTTATATAAAAAAAGAAAAAATGTTGGCAACACAATCTACCATTTCAAAATATTAAGATTATAAATAAAATCATTATGTCACTCACCTTAAGCAGTTTGTGGTATTCAGGGAGCTAATCTGCAAATGACTGAGAAAATTACAGGTATTCACGATGAAAAGGATGTAGATGACAGTAAAGCAAAATTTCCTTCCCTAATGCTACCTTTCATAACATCATATTCCAGAGATTTAACTCTATCTACAATGTTGTCAAAGTAAACATTCTGTGGAAACTCTGGACTTTGTAACTGATTACTTCAATCAGCAGTAACCCTGAAAACCTTGAGTAAGTGAGATATTTCACAGGGTCCTGAAGTTTCAAGGACTTTTCCATTCAAAGGGTTTTAGTATCCTACTGCAATAACAAAGAAACAAAAACCAATTAAAAACAATTCTGATTGCATTTTTACTCTTTAGGGTAAATTGCTTAAAATTGCCTTTTTCTTCAGGAATGTATATTAATTTAACTAAAATATTTCTTTTTCTAGTTTTGTATTTCTAATTATAGAATATTTAATGAGGAAGATCAAGAAAATATGGAGAAGTGTGAAGAAAGTTAAAATCATTTTTCATAACCAGACAATACTACAATATTAAATTTTCTAACCATGTAATTGTATGCATAGCTGTCTCCCTGTGTAAATATTCATATGAGCATACATATGAGTGTAAATATTCATGAGAATACATTCATATGAAAAAATAACTTTTAAATGATATCACACAACTTTTAAAAATCTAAATTCACAGAATTGATTACATTCCACAGTTTATACAATTTGTCATCACTGATTTGTGCAAAATCTTTTCTTTGATTTTACTATTTCCCCAGATTAGTTACATGTATTAAAGTATTTGATGCTTGTCCTTACATACTATTATTTGGATTATGTGTATCCCCAAATGAAAAGCTTCATTTTCTATTTTTTATTTATATTTCCATATTTTTACTTCATATACTTATTAATGTCATAGCAAAATGGTCATATACCCAATATGTCACATACCCACTAGGTCATATACCCATATACCCAATTTAGAAATCAATAATTGCTATGCATTGAATAATATGCTACTAAACAAAGAATGGGTTATCAAAGATATTAAAGAAGAAATTAAAACCTACTTTGAAACAAATGACAAAGAAGACACAACATTCCAAAATGTCTGGGACTCAGCAAAAGTAGGTCTAAAAGGAAGGTTCATAGCAATACAGGCTCATATCAAAAACCAAGAAACTAACCAAAAATGTAACCTAGTCTATCAGCTTGAAGAACTAGAGAAGGAACAACAAAAAAATCCAAAAAACAGCAGAAGACAAGAACTAATAAAAATAAAAGAAGAAATAAAAGCTCTAGAAACCAGAAAGACTATCCAGAAGATCAACAAAACCAAAAGCTGGTTCTCTGAAAAAATAAATAAAATTGATAAGCCCCTTGCAAAGCTCACAAAGAGAAGAAGCGAGAGCACCCAAATAAGCAGGATCACAAATGAAAAAGTAGGAACTACAACAGACATAGCAGAAATCCAAAGGATAATCAGAGATTACTATAAACATCTATGTGCAAACAAATATAACAACCTGGAAGATGGACAGATTCTTAGAAAGATACAGTCATCCAAAACTAAACAAAGAAGGAATAGAGAACTTAAACAAACCAATCACAAGTAGCAAAATTGAAGCAGTCATCAAAATCCTCTCAAAAAACCAACAGCCCAGGACCAAACGGCTTCACAAACAAATTCTACCAGACATTCAAAGATGAAGTAACAACTTTTCAAAAAAATTGAGAAAGAAGAAAGAAAACTACCAAACACATTCTATGAAGCAAACTTCACACTTATACCAACACCAAATAAAGACAGTACCAAGAAAGAAAACAATATCTGGAAATCAATTAATATAATCCACCACATCAACAAAGAGAAATTCAAAAACCACATGATCATATCAATAGATGCAGAGGAAGCATTCAACAAAATCTGACACTCATTCATGATAAAAGCCCTTGAAAAATTGGGGATGAAAGGAACATACCGCAACATAATAAAAGCCATCTACTACATACCTACAGTAAACATTGTTTTAAAGGGAGAAAAACTAAAATAATTTCAGTTAAAGTATGGAACCAGGCAAGGATGCCCACTGTCTCCACTACTTTTTAACATCTTATTAGAAGTACTAGCTAGGGCAATAAGGCAAGAGAAAGACATAAAAGGGATACAAATAGGAAAGAAGAACTGAAGCTATCATTATATGCATATATGATTCTTTATGTAGAGAACTCCAAAATATCCACAGAAAAACTACTCAAAACAATAAACCAGTTCAGTAAGGTAGCTGGTTACAAAATCAACACACAAAAGTCAGTAGCTTTCCTATAAGCTGAAAGTCAAGCAGAAGAAGAAATTAAAAAAAACCATCCCATTTACCATCACACCAAAAAAATAAAATACCTGGGAATAAACCTAGCAAAACGTGTGAAAGGACTATACAAAGAAAACTTTAAAACACTGCTGAAAGATATAGAAGACATAAGAAAATGGAAAGACATTTCCTGCTCCTGGATTGGAGGAAATAACATCGTCAAAATGGCTATCCTACCAAAAGCAATCTATAGATTCAATGCAATGCCTGTGAAAATTTCAATGACATTCTTTAAAGAGATAGAACAAAAATTATTGAAATTCATATGGAATAGCAAAAGACCCTGAATATCAAAAAACCTCCTGACCAAAAATAGAGAGAGTGAAGGTATTACTATTACAGACTTCAAACTATACTACAAAGCCATAGTAATTAAAACAGCTTGGTACTGGTACAAAAACAGACAATCAGACCAATGGAACAGAATTGAGTTCCCGGAAATAAAGTCACACATATATAGTCAAATAATCTTTGACAAAGAAGTGAAAAACTTACATTGGGACAAGGACAGCCTCTTCAATAAACAGTGCTGGGAAAACTGGTGCAAAACATGCCAAAAAATGAACCAAGATAACTCCCTCACACCATATACAAAAATGAACTCAAAATGGATAAAAGACTTGCATGTAAGACTGGAAACCATAATGTACATAGAAGAAAATGTGGGCAAAACCCTCCATGAATTACAATCTAGAAATCCATTTCTAGATACATCTATAGCAGGTGAAAGAAGGAAGGAAAACATTAACAATGGGGACTACTTCAAACTAAAAAGCTTCTGGAGAAGAATTAAAAAGACACTTCTCCAAAGAGGAAATACAAATGACCAACAGGCACATGAAAAACTGCTCAACATCACTAACAATCAGGGAAATGCAAATAAAAACTGCAATGAGATACCACCTTACAACAGTAGGAATGGCCCATATCCAAAAAATGAGCAACAAGAAGTGCTGGTGGAATGTGGAAAGGATCACTCTTACACTGCTGGTGGGAATGTAAACTGGTCCAACCACTATGGAAAGTTGTGTGAATGGCCCTCAAACTAATGAAAATGGAACTACCATTTGAGTCAGCAATTGCTCTTCTGGGAATCTACCCATAGGAGACCTCTATGTGGGTACAAAGGGACACCTGTACTTGGATTTTTTGGCAGCACTATTTATAATTGCAAGGACATGGAAGCAACCCAAATGTCCCAAAACAGATGAATGGATAAAAGAGATGTGATGTATATGCACAATAGAATATTACTCATCAATTAAAAATGACAAATTTGATGATTTTATGATAACATGGATGTACCTAGAAAAAATCATATTAGCAGAAACAAGTCAGAAAGAAAAAGACAGAATCCAAATGGTTTCACTAAACTATGGGACATAGGAAAAACAAACAAAAGGCCAGGAGGGAAAGTCAAAACAAACTAAAAAACAAACTTAAGTTCACAACTTGTGGGACAGGGGTGAGTGAGGGAGGCAATGATCAGGGAGGGGACAGTCCTGGGGATTACAAAGATGTGAAATAAGTATCTATATAATAAAGTATTTAAAAATAAGAAAATAAATACAATAAGCACCAAAAATAAAACAAAAACAAAAAAATTAATCATTATGGATCACGTTCAATTTTATATTCTATTTGAAAGGTAGTTCCTGAATCACCCATCAACGCAAATATCTGGCCCATCCAAAAAATATTAATATCCTTCCAACTATGAGCCCAGCTAGCTGACTCCTAACTAGCACGCTTTTTGGTTTCCACCACTCTCAAACAAAGACCTCCCTTCCCTAATAAAAACCATCACCCCCACCACGTGCTGAGTGACTTCACAGGACACCCACCCTCTGTGTCCATGGAGCTCACCTGGGAGCTTGCAAAAAGAAACTTCTCTTTTACTTCTACTAGGTCTGGTTTCTCTTCTCTCCTTCCTTGCCACATTTTTGATGTCCAGATGAAAAGGGGCAGAAGCTGCAAACCAACAAGGCACAAAAACAAAACAAAACAAAAACCTTTTGAAATGCATTTCAGGTTCTCTCACCCGTGTGCGCAGAGTAGGTGCCACTCAAATGCAGTTCAACAACAGAGTTTTATTTAAAGGGAAATTAACCAGGAAAATGAAAAGTATTCACAGCCACAAATGGCCAGTTATCTTACCCCAGTCACCATTTTCAGTCCACAAAGCCCCAAAGATTCATGTCCAAGATGATGCCCTTTGCCCCTCCAAACCTGAGGCAGGCACTGCAAAGTCCAGTTTTTCTCCTGCATCTTCTTTTTGCTTCTTCTGAGCTACTCCGCTTCTCCAAGATGCTTCAAACTTCTTCCACAATTGCTGATACACAAATCAGCTTTCCAAATTCCTGGCCATCTCCAGGTACCAGCTCACTATGCCACCTTGCTGCGGTGCCACACTCTCCACAACAACCACTCGTCTACGGGTCACCATGGCTCCTTGCCAGTTCCAGCTTACTTTTTAGGGGGCTTCCCCTGACCAGGGCACGTGGGCTTGTTCTCTCAGTCCACCATTCTCCTCTCCTTCCTTTTTTTTTTTTATTCCTCACTCTTTGTTCTTTGCTTTTTATCTGCCTTTTGACACTTCTCACTTCTAGGAGGTCTTCTCTCAGACTCCACCCACCAGGGTACTCTGGCGCCAACAATTTTTAACTGCGTCACTCACAACCATGTATCACTTTCACTGTTTATATTTTGTTTACACTTTATATTCTATAATTTACAGAAATGGTAATTTTCTAAAAGTTTTGTTTGATTTCTTTCTTCATTAGCATTATGCTTCTGAATCTTATTCAATGTAAACCTACCAGGGCCTAGAAATTTACAGTATCAATCACATTTACTTGCCCTAGTATGTGCAGTGTTGTTGCTTTCATAGGTATGTAACTATAAACATAATATAGGGCTTTTACTGAGTTCATGAAAAGATTCCTAAAGACTTCCAGGCTGTTCTTTATAAAACCTACACTTTTATGTTTACCATCAGTGTATGA
>PVHY01007149.1:0-69408 GCA_004024945.1 Uropsilus gracilis
AAAAAAAAAAAAAAAAAAAAAAAAAAAAAAAGAGGCTTGCCAAATGGCATTGGCCCCACAGCAAAGCCCCAAGGGAGGAGACCTACCATCAGCTGATGGATGTCCCCTTGAGGATCTGCTCTTCCAAAACATCCGGCAGGAGTCATGCCCCCAAAGCCAAAGACCCGAAGTATGACTGAAGGAGCAACAAAATGTTGCAGAAACTGCAGAGATGAGACCCACCAAGAAACAAAAGACAATCATACAAGCCAACGATGCTCCAAAAGCAATACAGGAAGGATAAACAGCAACTCTACCAAGTCCCGGGAAATCGCACCCTCACCAAGGATGAGGAAATGGATGCAGGAAAAAAAAAGAGAGAGAGAAACTAAAGGGCTAAACATGGACAAACAACAAAAGGTAGGCAAAGTGACCAGGGGAGAGGTGGTGTGGGGGGGTATTCCCACGGGGATCAGCAATTATACAATCATATATTGTAAAATATCCAAAAATTTAAAAAAAAAAAAAAAGAGTACGGTTCCTCCTGAAAGGCTGTCACTTTCACTCCATCATAAAGTCAAAACCTCAGTCGAACCACTGTAAGTTAGGGGATGTCTATATTTTAAAAAAAATACAGAATGATTAAAATGTACCTCCCCAAAGAGGACAGGAGAGTGTGCACTAATAGCAAGAAATCACGGACTGGCATTTGGGGTTATTAGTTCTAGACAGACACTGTGCCTAAGATGTTGGATAAATCACCTAAATTTGTTTTTCTCAATTACAAAATGGAAGGGAAGCTGATCTCCTAGGTCACTCTGCTTTGTAGGGAAGAAAGTAAAGATGTTTTAGTAATGATGTTACTGATGGAAAGCTTTCCTGCTGCTCCTTCTACCGCCCATTTTGGTATGTGACCCTTTTTACAATTTCAAATGCAGACATGACTCATTTCATTGCGCCCTACTTTATTGGATCCCACAGATACTAAGTTTTACAAATCGAAGGTTTGTGGCAAAAGGCTTATGACTCACCAAAGGCTCAGATGATGGTTAGCTCTTTTTCACAATAAACTTCTAAAATTAATTAAAGCATATACATTGTTCTAAAGATATGATACTTTTGCACACTTAACTGACTCAGTGTCATGCAAACATTATCTTTATATGTACCCAGAAGGCAAAAGATTCCTGACTTGTTTTATTATAATATTCCCTTTATTGTGGGGGTTCTGAAAAAGAACATGTGGTATCTTTGAAGTTTGTCTATAGAATACAAATACTGGTCACCAGTAATTAATTACATTTATTATTCTATTTGCAAAGGAGGACTCTGTTTAGCATTTAGTCTCCTTATAAAAAATTCCCTTCATATCTGAAGACATTTCCTTCATATATATATATATATATATATATATATATGGTATCAAAGATGCCAAATTCCCATAATGCATCTGTTTTCCTAGCTTCTCTTTCTTCAATTCTTGTGCTTATGTTTTTCAAACAAATTTTTCCAGTTCCTATTACTTTTTTTTAACCTAGAAGTTGGAAGGAAAAGCATTCTTTTGTTCATGAATGCAATAAATATTTATTAAAAGCCTACTAGCTCAGATGGTATAGTAGAAGCAAACCAGATAGACCTCTGTGTCCATGGACATTATCATTTATTAATTTGATAGATAAAAGGATTTTACTTTGCTGAGAATATTACAACCAAGAGTCCCTCTTTGTTTAGTGTTAGTTTTGGATAGTAGAAAGTAGCCACACAGATTAAGAGAAAAATGCTCTACTTTGCCTTAGAAATATAACCCCATTTCTTCCAAATGACTATTTTAAAGGTCTTTTAAAATATGAATATGTCACCCATGCATTTTCAAGATCTATTCCAGCCTGCAGATCAAGTCACACAAATAATGTCTCCTTCTGGGACACTCTGGCAATTACTTGGGTGACCCTTTCTATGTAAGACAATGTACTTGCTGCCTTTGAGATAAAGGAGCAGTGGTCTCACTCTGAGGGGGTGCCTGGGCTACACCCTAGGGCAAACCAACTGCTTCTTCATCAGTCTTATTGTTGAATTGCACACCTCTGCTTCTTCACAGAGGGAACTCAGGGGCCAGTGAGTAGCTTATTCCAAAGAAATATTCCCCAAGGTGACCATTCCTCCCTTCCCTGGGGCATTTGAATTTCATAGATGTGATGAAATTAAATAATGTGACCACATTAAAACTTGAAAATCTGGTGTTAAGTCAAGCATTGCCATGATGAGTCAAGTTCTGACGTCTCCATTCATCTTATTTAAGCAGGATTCTGTCCATGTCAAAAAGATGGTGGCGCCACACTCTTCAACCACTGTGAGTTAACATAGGCTGGTCATCTATGATCAGACAGGCACTCATCACCTGGCTTTAGCCATTCATATTCTTTCTAATCTTTCCGTGAGATAGTTTTCCCAAAGAGCTTATAAATGAACAGTTCTCAAACACTGGTTGATAAGAGAAATAATATAGTTTTGAGGCAATATCTGGTAGTTCATTAGAAAAACTAGTCTCAGAAAACTAATAGATATGGAGATGACACTTTTTAACCAAATTATCTCATATCACAAGTCACAAACTACTTCCTGATAAAGGGTTTACATGGAATTTAAAACTCAATAGGTCCACGTGTGCATCTATTTTATGAGTAACATTTTATAAGCTTCTTTATGTACTAAATAATGTGTTAGAAACCTGGGATACAGAGAAAGACAAAGAACAACTTCTAAACCTAACTGAGATTCCCTCTAGAGCCTAGAATTCCATTGCACAGAAGTACTTACATAGAGACCACAATTTACTACTGATTTCAATGGATTTAGAGAGCCTAAGCTTGAATAAATTTGAAGCAAACAGAAGCTACAACTTAGGCTGGGTAAAATCCTTCAAAGAAATAAAACAAACCAATCTTGATTTTAGAAATACTGGCTAGCCAGAGAAGAGAATAACTTAGAACAAATCAAGGGTATTCAGTAGGAGAAACAGGATGCAATAGCCTCATGTACTTTCTCTTCGCAGGAGCATTGACCCATTTAGTCTCCAGGCTTAAGAAGAATCTAAGACCCTGAATAGTGCTTGGACATGTAATGAATGACATAGTGCTGCAGTTAAAAACCAAGTGACTGCTTCCAGCATTTGTTTTCAGAAAGACACAATTTGTGGGAGATCTACTTGTCTTTTAAATTCACATTACAGTTATATTATTTGAGGATCATGAATCTAAAACTTTTTCCCCTATGAATTATTTCTGCATTGGTTGCTAGCAGCAAATTTCTTTTTATCAGTCACTTTCATTTTTTAAAAGGTAGGGATATAAACCAACAAAGAAATATTAAAGATTTTATTGTGGCCTCTCAGTTCATCAATTTTAACTGGTGGACTTAGTATATATATCTTCCTCTCTGTCAATTTATCAATGGGTTGAAATTATGTTCTCATAGGTAGAAAGCTTAAAATGGGTATTTAACAGAATTAGAAAAAAAGATTACAACAGTTGCAGAAATGGAATTTTCAGTGTCTATTATAGCAAACAGAGAAAATATCCTGAGAGGGGGGCATTGTTTACTTTTACTTTGTTTCTGACCAGCTTACCCAACTGCTGCCTGCTCATGGACACAATTTGAAGAGAAAATAAAAATTAGGCTAGAGATTGGGAAAATTTTACTGTTTACCATTTACTAAATGTTTTTACTATTTATCAGCTATACTACTTACTTGAGCTTTTAGCAGAATCAGGATCAACTTTAGTAAAAAACCACTTTTAGGAGGAGTTGTTTGACTTAATTCAGCTGCTCAGACCCTGATCCTATAGATCTTTCTCTCTGGCTGCTGGCTGGAGTACCCTGAAAACTGCCTAACCTGACTTCCTGCTCTTGACTAACACCTCATGGGGCTTGCCTCCTGCCCCTCATCTCATTGCTAACCCCAAGGAATATTAAGCCCACCTCTGGATACAGTTTTAACCCTGTTCCTCCTCTCCAGTCCTCTTTCTTGCTTGCCCTCAAGTTTTTACACCATTTCTTCGGTTTAGAATGTTGCACCTGCAACATTCTCTCCACAAATCTATCAGGAAAATGCTTTCATCTCTCACCAGAATTCAGGAATACTGTTGTAAACTTCTCTCAATGCAGCCTCGAACCTTTGATGAACCCACATAATCCTCCCATTTTCTCCAGGGTCAGATTGGCTTAAAGTTGGGTTGATTTCAGAACATACTGGATTTTAGACATCAGGGGTCTCAAGACTTTTGAGCATGTAGGATAGTAGATCCTGGCTCTGGACCAGGGGTCAGCTTTCAAGGGTGGCTGGTACAAATGACTTCATGCCCATATCTGGCAAAGTAGGTGTTCGTGGACTAGCTTGGGTACTTTAATGTGAGTTATTTAACCTACTTAATGAAGTTGCCTCCCCAAACATTTTTAAATTGTTTTTATCATTAAATTATATTTAGTTATTCTTCTTTCATATATTAGAAACTCTCTGAACTTCATGGCCAGTTACATGTTTCCTGCTTCTTTAAAATCATCTCTCATAGAAGTGTGATGACCAGCTGGAGGTGGGAAAGGAGAGAACAAAGAACAAAGAGAGGAGGGAGCTCAGTGGACTGCACAGGAGGACTATAGGTGGTGGGTGAGGTGTGATAACAGTGCCTGAAGAGAGAGAGCCTATACCTCTAAAACAGAAGTAATGTTGTAAACCAGTGTTACTGCAATTTAAAAAAAAAAAGAAAAAGAAAAGTAAAGAAACTCTTGGCCCAAGCTTTGTTTGTCTCTGATCTGAGAGTCATGCTTTCTTTTCTTCAAGCAACAACCACACATAGTTTTGAGGAGCTCTTTAGTCACTGGTGTGGAGGTTCCAGCCAACACACTCACTAAACAAGAGAGTGTGTGCCTGAGGTTTTGGTAAATATGACCCGAGTTTTCAGGAAGATAATTTGTGAGGTTCAAAGGTTGAAAAAACATCAGAACTCCCCCCCCCCCTCACATCGTATTGGCAGAGAATACAAATATAACACTTTGAAAATGATGGAGGAAAAATAAAAGTGGCAGAAAGTAAACATAGCTATGTGTCTAATGTCTAACATCTATAAATGTAATCCAATTATTCAGCTAATTTAAAATACCATTGAAGTGAGATGAGTGTCTTTAAATATTTTATCACTGAGATGCTGTAAGATTCCTTACATATATATTACTGTAATTCCCCTCTCCCCATTTAATTACTTCTCAAATATACTGGTTGCAAAGTCTGAGATCTTGGTAGTAACTACAATAATTTGCAAGACCTTAACAAGCAGGCAGATACTATCCTCCTTTTGATTTTCTAAAAACTGTTCTTGGGTAAAACATGGAGATTTACTTGACTAGGACTTTTCTATTTTGTGAGATTAATACAGAAACCACATAGGACCTAGGGTTGGCACTGTGAACCTTTGAAAACTGTATCTATGAAATTCTGTTGTCTTTTTACATTTTCAGTAACATTTCTTTTTGCTATGTTTATCACATTTTCCAAAATATGAAAATGCTTTTTATTTTAAATGTTGACTACATGTGAAAAATTAACTCTGGTTCTATTACTTCAAACTATGCTTTTATTAGCAACAGTTGTGCTCTGCTGTCATGAAGAATTTTAAAACGAATGTACCAGATTTGGAGAGTAGACACATCTGTTTTACTTTGCAGTTTGTTTTATTTCTTAGGATATGAATTCACAACTATCTTACAACTGAAGACTAAAGAAAAAACATATGTTGGTAAATCTGATTTCTGCACTCTTTTCATTCAAGGGAAGTTGCCTCCCTCAGCTGTCTGCCAATAAGTAATAAATGGACTTGGCAAAAAGTTTATTTAAGTTGGCTTTATTAAGCCAACAAAATACAGAAATCAAGGATGGGACAGGCAGAAAAATCTGTTCCTTTGAAGTCAATAAAAATCCATCTCCTTAATCCTTTTTTTATTCCAAGCAGTGGTGATTTTTCTCAACTGACTCACTGAGAACCTTGATTTAGCTAATCTGTCTTGCTTAGTTATCTTTCTTCTCCAAAGCTTTCCTAAAGAAGCATCCTTCCCCCTTGACAATGGCAATCTTTTATACTTGCAGAGCGGTGCATCTGCTTATAAGCACTTTCTCCTTATTCCTGATAGAGTTAAGAAACAAGTTTTTAATTACTATCCACATTCCACAGGAAAAAAAGCAGCAGCTGAAACAAAAGGCACACAGAAACAATCAAGAACAGAAAGATGGTCAAAGGCAGAGTGCAAGCGTCTCCCCTAAGCTATCTCCCTTAAACCTTCTGTGAGGGCATCCCATGGATGACAGGAATATTCAGGACTCCAGGCTAATATCTCCTTCTTTGCTCTCCAACCTGTCACTGAAGGGCATGAATCATGCAGAATGAGATACAGAAACATCTATCATATTTGAAAATTTCATGACGTGAAAAGGAGGACATTCTCTTCACCGAATGAGACCATGACAAAGAATTCCTTACCTAAACTAAAGAGCACCAAGAATTTCAGACACACAAACTCTCGTTGATCAAACTGCAGCGAACGAAGCTTGGCCACTAACTCCTGGGCGTGACTCATGAGATTGTTGAGAGTGGCCCCGGCTTGTGACGCGATTATGGAATAGTCCACCTGCAACAGAGAAGCGTAGAGTCAGAAATGTATTTTTCACTTTTGACTTTAAGATTTCCGGGTGAAATCCAATTACAATAGGCATTTATATAACAGGGAGACCTTTCCCATCAATACAGTTTGAGCCATGTTCTATTATTATGAAATATATCACAACTGTTTTGAGATATTGAACCACTTTGATGAGCTTTGTCAGAACAGGTTTTTGAATACCTAAAATTACAGGTATCTATCTATCTATCTATCTATCTATCTATCTATCTATCTATCTATCTATCTATCTATCTGTCTGTCTGTCTGTCTGTCTGTCTGTCTGTCTGTCTGTCTGTCTGTCTGTCTGTCTGTCTGTCTGTCTGTCTGTTCTATCTCTTTTTACCTTTATGAAATGATATCACATATTTTAAATCTTTAACTTTGATGAATAAGTTTAAGGGAAAATGCACAGTCTATAAACAGAATCCACTGTATTCTGTGCACACAGTATTGACTAGCATGAGAGAAAAATAAAGGCAGAGATGTTTCTATTTTCACTGAGACATTTAAAGTAATCATTGTTCAAGCTTGCATGCTGGATGGATGACAAAGAACAGACATTTATATTATTTAGTTTGCTGCGTCCCAAAAGGTGATGGCATATGATTACTATTTTCATATGATGATTCGCCCATTTCTCTCTACAGACAGCCATGACTATATCCAAAAGAATAATTTCTTAATCTGGGAAGCAAAAATAGGCTATTTCCTCCTTCCTTTACACAAAGGGGGTGGGGTGTTGCGCTGCACAGACCTAGATTATTCATGGGAACATGAGAAGTTCATTTTATAATAATAAGTTAAGATGTTTGGATGGCTGTCAGTGATGGAGCTGGCTTTGCTGCTGCAATTACAGGATAATGGGGAAGCCTGGTTGGTACCTGATGCTCCCATCCTTTCTTTACTGGAGAGCTCTCAGGCAACCAGATCCTCTTTTAGGTGCATTTAATATTTGCAGCAACAGCAAATTTGTCTGGGAGGCAAGTCCTCATCTGCCAC
Source organism: Uropsilus gracilis (assembly GCA_004024945.1). Lineage (NCBI taxonomy): Eukaryota > Metazoa > Chordata > Mammalia > Eulipotyphla > Talpidae > Uropsilus > Uropsilus gracilis. The sequence continues at coordinate 7,687 of PVHY01007149.1, forward strand.
TCACCCGAAGCAGACTGTATTAAATTTTTATATTTATTGACATTTCATTACCATAATTGACTGCACTTGCTTCTCTAGGAGAAGGCACAGGGCTGCCTCCTAAGCAGCAGAACTAGTCCCTTGAGTGGAATTTGCAATTAAAAACAAGGCAGAATGGATTTTTTTTATTGTGTAAATATGATGAGTTGAATTTTCAGCTTTAACTAGAGAATACTGAGTGTAAAGAAACCTTTTTCTAGAGTGAGAAAAATTATGAGTCAGTGGAAAGATGACCCCCAAAGGTGTCAATCAGTGTAGATAGAGTCAACTACGCATGAAAAAGCCCTGGTTAATGCATCAGCCTTTGCATGAGGCACAATACTGTCCTACCTGCTTTATCCACGTGTTCACTGGCCCCAAATGGAAACATCAAGAGTTCTAAGAACAACTTGGGCTTCTGTTTCATAAAGGAAGGGGCAGCACACAGGCACCTGAAGGCTGAGCAGGGTGCAGAGGGGACACGGCGCAAACATCATTCCTTACTTAGACATTCTGAGACTTAGACAAAGAAGGTCTCAGCTCTCATTCACCATTTCTCTGCACAACTTCCAACTCTTAAGTTCTCAGAGTGGTCCCTAGCCGCTTTGAAATCTATACCTGTTCAAACTATTCCAGATAGCAACAATATAAATCCTGCAGAGACAAAAGTGGTGGATGGGGTAAAGACAAGAAGGTTCAGTGGGGCCACAAAGGTGGAAGAAATTGGGAGAGGCTAGGAAGACATCTGTACCATCACTACTGTGACAAATTGGATAAATCCTGTAAAGTCCCCACCTCTTCTGTTCTCACTTTCAAATGAGGCAGTTAAGCTAGAGGAGAGATACAGTGCCTTTGTGATTTTTGGGGGGATGAGAGTAGATGGGATGACACTAGGAGTTTAAGTTTGTGATCAGTGGTTGAATGTGTGGTAGCTGGAATAGATATGCACGCAGCATGCTTCAATCGGAATCACTGCTTGAGCCCTAAGCCAGGAAGATGTGCTGAAATAAATCACAAATGGATTGGTATTAAACTTTTGAGTATTAAGATAGGGTTTTAATTAAAACCTGATTATGTATTGTTCTAACAGGTATGTAAGAGGCTGCTTCCTAGCAGTTTACACTCAAAAACAAAGCAAGTTGTAAGGAAAAGGAAATGAATTGGGGCACAGGAGTCTATATTTGGTGAAAGACTGTTGGTGAGATGGGCTTCAGGAAATCAATTGGCATACCAACAATTTTATAGCTATACATTTATTTACATGCTAATTTGAAAGCTCAAACATGCTTATTAAGTGGGGTTTCCCACAATATTTCTTTCAAGGATAATTTATCAAATTGCATGACTCTGAAGGAGGATAGGTGATTTATTTCTGAAACAGCACACCGATCTGCAACTTCCTTCCATTTTATTACAAACATAATTATATTTTCATTGTTGAATGCAGAGTTTATGCTCATTTCAGGGCAGCTGGCCTTGTCTTTTATGTACTTAGTAAAATTAATTTATTGCTCTTTTACATGTAATCTTTCTGCCATTAAATTCAAGGGAGATATTGAAGAAATACTATAAGCTGATGTCCCCTTTGGATAAATTTCACTCATCATAAAGAGAGAAACAGTTTTTGCTAAATTGCTTTTGGTTCTAATCGTTGAAATTTTTGATGACTTGTATATTATAATGTGCCTGTCATTTTAATATGATCCACAATAATAGAAGATAATGAATAAGTTGCTGTAGACCTTTCCCTTAGGATGATGTTACAGTGGCTGTTAATTAGCTACAATATGCAAATCCAAAAAGCCATCCACTTCAAAGTATTCTATTGTTATCTTATTTATATAGATACGTAGAGTTGATATGAGTACTTTAAGATGCTGAATAGAAATGACTTGTCATAATTACAAGATACTATATATATAGAATTGATTTGGCAATGCTTAGTATAATTGATAATCACTTCCTTTTTGTTTAATACTGCTATTTAATGTGGACTAAGATGCCTGATTAAAAGACATAATTAAAATATCATAGCTAAGGCCGGGCATGGTGGCACATGCTTGTAAGCGATAGCTTACGGAGTCGCGGTGAGGTCTGGGGATTGCAGTTTGAGTCCCGCCCACCCAGGGTAACATAGCAAGCCCAATTCCCCCAAAATAGCTGGGTGTGGTGGCGCATGCCTGTAATCCTAGCTACCTGAGAAGCTGAGGCTGGGATGGCTTCAATCTGTTGTACCATGGCCAATGTGAGCCTGTGGTTCCAAGGGCAAAAATAGCGAGCCCTAGTCTCAAAAAAAAAAAAAAAAAAAAATCATAGCTATCTTCAGGATTTTGTAAGCAATGTGATGGAAATACCTTACTTTCAGGCAAACCACTGATGTCTTGGGCTTTGTGTTGCAGCAGAACTATTTCAAGGACTCAGGTTCTGCATGAATTAAGTGAGGACTCGATTCTGCCAACATTCACTGGACAGTACCACCTGCTAGCACACACTGGGCACTGGGCATAAACTTCTGCTGTTTTGTACATTTGTCTTCTCTCTTTTAAAGGGCCAGAGAGAGAATCCCAGGGGAATCCCCTCCTTTAAAAAAATTTCCAGCTATTTTTTTCATCCCAACTACAGTATTTAACCCACCCTATTATTTACCACAAATTGCATCCAATAGGAAAAAGTCAGAATTCTGAGTATTGGGGCAGTTGGAGCCCCACAGGAGTAGGCTTGTCTAGCAGGGCAGGTAGAGTTCTGTGGGCCCATGAATGTGCTTTCAAAGGACACAAAATTGCTGTCTGTGGTCCCCCTCTGCCACCACCCTGATACGGGGAACTGCAGTACATTCAGAACTACTTATTGTCTTTTAACCAGTCCACTCGACACAGACACTTGAAGTCATCATGAGGCATTTGAGAACTTCTATAAGCAGAACTGGATATTTATAATGAACGAACTGAAGTCTTGGTTCACTTCTGGCTGAGACTGAAAAAGGTGGTGGAGCTTCCATGCAGGTTTTAACCAGCAAGTGCTATCTAAGCTCTCCTAACCATGGGAGGAGATAAGCCTCCACCTGCAAACCAAGTTTTGCTAACATCCTTCTTCAAAACTAAGACACCTCTTTCTAGAAGCTGTGTGGTGGCGATGACTTTGCCTATCTGCCCATTCCCTTCCCATTTCCTCCAAGACGGTCCTTACACATTACATTGTCTGTCCGCGCACGGCTCCCGGGAAGGTGGCAGGGAGAACCTGTGCAAAGTTCAGTTGTCACCGTCATTAATGAGTGGCTGACACCTCCTCTTATCACCACAGAGTACAGCCCTGGCTCTCACATCCTCAGTTCCCCTTGTGTCAGACCTGCGGACATAATTTTAAGTAAAACACATAAAATCAGTCTTCTCCTAAAGGTGAAGGCTGAACTGCCTGAGGAGAATTTTTTCTGCTTTTTTAAAGTATTGGCATTTTGTTTTGTCCCCAGGGTGTCAACATCAGGATTTGACACAGGGTATTTCTGAACAAATGTTAATCTGTGTCTCAAAGTTCACCATGTGCACTAATCTATGGCAGTAGGTTAGTGTGTCTTTGTGGCAGAACTCTTTTTTCAAAGAATATAAGAACTCAGGTACACTGTTTTTCTCCAAAGACCAGAGAAGAATGCTCACATTAAAGTTGCTTCTGAATGATTTACACTTCCTTTAACACCATGTTTATAAGGTCACACTAAAAACAAAGCGGATATATCTGATGTATGCAGGCTCAATAAAAGCAAAATGAATTTGGATGTTTAGGGTGTTCCAGGGAGGCTGTTTTGCACTGAAATTCCACTCGAAGAGCACCTTCATGTTCAACGTGACAGCAAGCACCACAGTACCTGTGAGGTGCACAGAAAATCAGGATAACTCTTGATTGGATGTGAACTAGAGCACCAGACTATCCAGGTTGGGTGGTCCAGTGAGCCTCAGTTGAATTCTGACTTTATTCAACTATTTGGTGTTTCTTTGCCTTTGTTTCTCATTTTCAAAATGGGGATAAAGCAGCATGATGATGATAATTAGTAACAACAGTTCCTTTTCCGTAGGGTTGCTGACTCCATAAATGTCAGTTTAGTTTTAATGACTTCTCATTTTCATTTCAGCACTTTAACAGGACTATTTCCTGCAATTCTTATTGCAATTCCCTGAGGTGGATTCCATTCTATTCCCCTCTGTACAGATTAGGGGACTGAAGTTTGAGAGGTAAAAGAACTTGTTCAAGAATGACATAGTAATTTCTGATATGGAGATGCTAAAGTTCAAGGTCAATCCAATCTGAACTAGAAACTAGACCACCAGTGAGCACCCTGCCCTCCATGGATCAGTTACAGATCACGGGAATAAACAGTCTGCACTAATAATGAAAATACAGTCTACCTAGTATGGTTGTTATCCTCCTATAAACATAAGAAAGTCAAAGAGTTTCTCAATTTTTTTGCTTTCTTCAACACTTTTCATGCCTTTCTCCCTTTCAAAAAATTTACATCTCTTGTAGAATATTGCTCTACTCTTACAATTCATGTTTCCTCCCTTCCATCGTTGTTTTGACTATCTTAAAATTGATGAACACCAAATAATTAATTATTATTGTAATTTTAACCATCAACAATAATAAGTTTCCCCACCCTTGCAATCAGGAAGTACTTATCATTATAAGAAAATCATACCGAATATTTTCATGTGTCTCCCTGGGCAGTGGGGTAGGGAGTAATTATGTCTGCTGCACTACACAGAAGATGTTACTGTAGCATCACAGTTGGTCCCTCAGTCCCAAGATAGAAAGTTGGAAGTTATCAGGGAACACGGTGAGATACAGAAATGTAGTGAGGATGAATGTTCCAGGACTTGAATCCCAGTTATTAATTTTAATCAAGACATTAGGTTCAAGATAGGAATGATGGTTCTTACTTAATAAAGTTAGGATCTGTCATGTGCCTAAAATAGTCAGCATGAATGAAATACTGGGAGATACAAAAGAATCAAGTATGACACAGATTGAAACACCTTGCTTTTATATTAGAAAAATAATGTGCTTTGGAAAAGTGTTCCTTTACAGCATTTTTTTCTTTCATCTTAAGAAATTCCAGGAAGCTAAGAGATAGTCAAATATTTTATCTAGCCTGTACACAAAAGCACATAAAAGATTTGTTCCATTATTTCCATAAAGTGAATTGTCTGATTATAATGAATCAGTATTAGGTTATTCCCTTAGAGTAGATGGAGATGGGTAGGGTGAGACTAACAGAAATATAAGATTAGGGGCCAGAAGACTCTGTGCTAAGGCTTAAGGAAAAGACTAGCCAGCTCTCTGTGAGGAGACTCTCTGTTCAACTGTCATAGCAAAATATGAAAGAGTGGTAGCTGATACTAAAAACTATTAAGATCATATATCCCTTGATTTTTCTTGGTATTGAAAATGAAAGGCAAGAAATGTTTTTCTTCTAGTTATAATCATCTTTACCCAAGGTGGCACCTGAGCCAAGATGAAATGTGAAATCACTATTAATGAAAAGCAGGAGTGAAATGTTTGAAAAAGAATGGCACATTTATGAAACTTGTAAGAAAATGAAGTCAAATTAATTTATGGGTGAGTCTTGTTATTTAATGCAGCTCCCAGTTACACTGCTTACGGTTTGGTGATTACGGTTTGGTGGCTAGGAGACATTCCCAGTGAAAAGATTCTAGAAATGTGTCCACTTCCTCCAAAGACTTGGATCTCAGGATGAAAATACTGAACAAAAATATGGAAGTACAGGAAGTCAAATCCCTTGAGACTTAATTTTCTCATCTAGGAAGCTTTTCTCAAGAGAGGTGCAGAAGGCCAGGCTACTCATGATCAAATTGATCCACTGACAAAAGTCTCTGAAATAGCGCATGCTGTTAATTTGATTGGGAAAATGTGATTTATTAATAATAGAGCAAATGGTGTGCACACGGCCTTTCCTTTCAGGAACGCACTGCAGCGGTTTCACAGCACATAAACATTTATGGCTGGATGTAAAGGCTCACAGATGCCTGAAGTCCGGACACGTTCCCCAGTGCTGCAGCAACACCTCAGAGAAACGAGCAATGCGCCGAGGGAATCACTGTTGTCCATGCATTTATTCTAATAAGCCTTCAGTTTATAGCACAAAGCTAAAAAAACAAAGACACACCAACATCTTATCCAGTAGGATCTATCAAGTACTTTCTCTTCCTCAGCTATCCACAAGTCTCTCTCCATCTTTTCCACATTTGAGTCTTTGCTTATAATATCACCCTCTCCTTACGACAAACTAGTCATTCTTACATAAGGCTGGAGCCCATGGTCCATACTACACTGTACACTTATGCATGCATGTTAATCCCCTTTACACACACCCACCTTTTCATTCACTTTTCATGTATTTCTAGAACTTTGAACTCTACTATACTACAGGTTTGTTTAATGGAATTATTCCCTACAGCCAGCAAAGGCCAGACTGGGGTACTGGAACCATAGTCCATCTTCCCCCTCCCCTGGTACAGGGAGTTGGGGGAGGGAGGTGCCTCTTCAATCACACAAACACATCTACTTCACACACAGTCCACACATCTGGTATAATTATGGAGAACATACTGACCATCTCTATGGCTGTTTATAGTGGTTCACTCTTTTCTCTGCATACCAGACAAAAACCCTCCTATATCAAAAGGCAAAGGTCCTGCTGTAACAGTAAGTTCCACAAGGGCAAGAGTCTTTTTTCTTTAGTTCCATAACAGTAACTGGAATGCTGTTGGAATCCCAAACAGTTATCTCTTCAGAAAATAGTAGACTCTAACATTAATTTTTTTTTTCTATTTCCTACTGGAATGGTAAATGGTTCTTGAAAACTGACTCTCCTGACCCTCTTCATTCACTTTTCTTTATGTTGAATATTTTGATTGTCTATGATATTCAGACCTACCCTTTCCACTAATGATTCTAAATTAAAGAATCACATAACCTGTAATGTTTTTTTAATAGGTGACAAATAAGTGTGGTGGATTAATGCAGAAGCTTGAGGGAAAAAAAACCCCACGAATCCTAATTCTTGGTTTTGATCTAGCTATTGTTTTACTCTTTACTCTTCCACACTCAGCCTTCAATCCTCGCAGGCTGAAGGAAGCACAATGCCTGTGATTATGTTTGCTTTTATAAATTCAGCTGTAATCACTGGCATAGGAACTGAGTGACCAAGTTAGCGTCTCTAAATTATCAACAGCTGATCTTTCTCTTTCTGGGCTAGTTAAATCCCTGCCATGTGGAACATGCTTAATAAAAAGACACTTTTTTTTTTTTTTTTGCTCTCCACTCACTTGTTGCCCAGTAACCAGGAAGATGGAGCCTTCCTTCCCATGTACCACTTGTCGGTAAATGTGGTCAAGAATTAAGAGCTCACTCCAGCAATTCTGAAGCAGCTTCATTTGGTCATCAACCTGTAAAAAAACAGAAAACAATGACACTGGTACTCACAACTTGTTTTTGGTTTTATTCAACTTTCCACATCAGGCAACTCAGTCTAAGTAAGGTGTTTCCACCAGGGTCGCAGAGCACAGATGCTCAGGATTTGTATCACTGCTCCTGAAAACCGTTCTTTTCATTTGGACCAATACTTTTTAGGTCACAAAGATGTACTTAGGTTAAGTATCTATAATCAATGAGCAGCTAAGAAAAGGCACTCTATGAGATGGGTCTATCTAACATTAATAGAGCCAGTGGAGTTTGCTTCTGGAAGATACAGATGCCTCCAACTGACCTCAGCAAACACCAAATAAGCCAGTGCATTTGTAGCTAGAGGTTAATACCTTGAACTGAAGCATAAATAGTATGTAGGCAGAACAGGCTGCCAAGCAGAGAGGATTTATGAAGACAATTAGGAGGACAGCCCAAACTGCATCTGAAGTTGGAGGCCCTTCACCATTGCTTGTCATCAGTGCCAAACACCAGATCATGCTCAATTCTGAACAGAACCAGCCCTAAGCATGGTCTTGGTGCTGATCTTCCCTTGCTGGTGGATTTGGACAATTTTCCCACAAACTCACAAAACTTCAGTTTCCTTATCTGAAAAGGAGGTAAAAAACAGTCCCTTCGTCATAGAGACATATTAGAAGTGATGGAACACAGGAGACACTGGAGCCGTAGTCTATCTTTCCCTGGGGGACAAAGTGGGGGAGGAATCCTCAACCACACAAACATACCTACTTCACACACAGTCCACATATATGGTCTAATTATGGAGAATGCACTGATCATCTCTAGGGCTAATTTATAATGGTTCACTCTTCTTTCTGCATACCAGTCAAAAACTCTGTTATATCCAAATGAAGTGGTCATGTTAGGACATATTCTATGAATTTATGAAAATAATGCCTGATATATTATTCCAGTTTTTAGAAATTTGTGGTGTTTTAGATTTTATTCCATTCCTTCGAGTTTAGCAAAACTGGTATTACTTAGAGTTTCAGAGAGATCTAGTGATAAAACTTCAAGGATTCCTCTTTTCCTCTGTTAAACTTGGGGCTGTTTCCAACTTCCATCAATAAGTGCTAGAATTTTCTAAACCAAATATGTTTAACCCACTTTTAACAGATTCATTTTTAAGCAGATGTTCAATAGAACCCTGGGTAGTTGAATACTCTTAGCAATTTGCAGTGATTCAAGCTGTGACTAAATTGTTCTCAAGGATCCTGGACAATGGATATGACCAAGAGAACACTGAACTGAGAGTGAAAACTCACTCAAGACTGATTCTGTTCTTTCTAGGAGTACTTGCAATTCTGTAAACCTTATTTTCTCATCTAAGAATGTATGAACTAGATCTTGTTTGGGGACTAAAACAAGAAAGGATAGAAAATTCTTTTTGTAAAGTATAAGTTAGTACACAGAGAAGAAATATCAATCAACAAAAAACTCCCAATAGACCATATTGATTCTGATTAGGAGGAAAAGTGGTTGTTGAGATTGTAGTCACAGGTAGACTGTGATTGGGAAAAAAACATCTCTAAAGGTCTCCACCAGAAATATTTCCAACTAGTGGTTCTGACCACAAAAATTTCACTCATTAAGTAAATAGATATTTTTAAGACCTGATAATGTGATGGGTTTAAGTAGCAAACCTGGGATGAGGTGATCCTTGCCTTATAAAAATTACTCCTGGGGAGCCAGGCATGGTGGCTTGTGCCTATAAGCTTCAGCCTATGAAGCAGCTTGGTCTGGGGATTGAGGTTCGAGTCCCACTCGGGGCAACATAGCAAGACCTAGTCCCCAAAAATAATTGGGCTTGGTGGCGTACACCTGTAATCCCAGCTACCTGCGAAGCTGAGGCTGAGGACTGCTTGAGTCTGTGGTACCCCTGGGCAACATGAACCTGTAGTTCCACAGGCAAAAACAGTGAGACCTAGTCTCGAAAAAAAAAAAAATTACTCCCTGGGGCTCGGACACACTAAAAGCTTACAACTTGGTGTCATTGCAATGGGAACTCAATCTCCAGCATGGTGGTGGCTCTACACCCTAGGCTTTGATCAAAAGCTTCGATAGATCTACCTAAAACCCAGTGAACACCGTGTGGCTACATCTGCGTTACAGCCTGGTGCCCATTCCAGGAACTGCTTGTCTCAGAAGCTGGGGGTGATTTCAAAACAAAGTGCACTTTGCTCTACTCGGCTTTATTAGATTCTCATTCCAGCAAATATACTATCAGTCTCTTATTTCAAATTTATCAGTTTATGATGGCAATTTGGTTCCAATGTACTTTTTTGCCTATGATGTGAAGCTTGAGTTATATATTCAGCACTCTTTTTACAAAGTCCCAAATTCTATACTTTAAAATCGTCTTCCCAGAAACAACACCCATACAACTTAATGTGGCAGATAATGTTAAGATGGTCGGAGGGAGGATGGGGAAGCAGATTCCTTAAAGTGCATGTATATGTATCTGGAGGGAATTCTAGTTTAAAAGTGTATTTATTCACAAAGACCTATTTTGCAGGTGGAAAATGAAAAATTATGAGATTGCCTGCTGGCCACACAAAAAGGAGAAAAAGTGAGTGAAAATTAAAAGAATCATATTTTCTGGAGTCGACAGAATCTGATTTTCCCTGGACTTCTTTTCCTCTGGGATATGAGAAATATACTTCTAAATAAGGACCTATTTTTTTTTTTTTGTCTTATCTTCAGGAAAAGAATGGGCTGGATAATTTTCAGAATGTATACCTCAAAGAGAGGGGATGAAAAAGAGAAATTTAGAAATTTTCATCTAAACTCTTAAAGGGGGTGGACAATTTTAGCTTCCTTATCACCTACTGTTGCCTGTGTTCAAAGGCAGTACAGAGTTGCATAGGCTTTTAAAATCTGTAGGTCTAGTTTTGCTTCTGCTACTTCTTTAGCAATTGCAGGAATAGGTGAATTTATACATGTCTAGTTCCCACCATTAGCACTTCATTTTTGGTTTGATATTTGTTGCTGTTTCTTCCTTTGTTCTGTTGTGCTGTACATTTCATCCTGGGTCTCGAACAGAGATTCTCTATTATAAGTTTCTGTCTTTGCAATGCTCTATAAATGCCTCAGCACCTGTCCTCCATGAGGGCAGATGATCCTAGAACCGCACAGACTGCAGGGCCTGTCACAATGCCTGGTGAAGAGGCATTTTATCAGTTCAAGATAAATGAAGCAGGTACACAGGTGACTGTACCACCTTAATATCTGCAAATTTCCACTTGTTGCCCATAAGTCTCTAATCCCTAGAGACTAGTCACATGTCACTTAATAATACTTAGGTCAGTGAGAGCCTGCCATGGCCCAAACAGGCTATCCCACGAACCTAGGTATGTAGCAGGCTAATTTATGTGGTTACACCCCATGTTGTTCACACAATGATGAAAACGCCTGATATATTCCTGGGGTTAGGCAGTACTTGACTAGAAATAAGCAACTCCTCAGGGTCAGTGGGACAAACAGCCATCTAGGCTTTGAGCCACCAGTTCCCTGTATCTGACCCACCCCATGCGTATCTCAGGTCTGGACCCACAGCTGGTCCTTGGTAAAGACTTCTTGACTGATTGTCATTTTAACACCCCCTCCTGAGCAATTGATTCCTTGTTTTAATGCTCTCTGAGGAGGTGTTCCATGCCAAAATTCAATTTCATTATTTTCCATAATTGATTATATAATATTTTATGTGATCTTGAAATTGGTGAGTCTGCAGCTCCACACACTGTGGGTGACATGGTTTTTATGCTGCTCTATGCATTAAAAGATGGGGCAAACTTTATGAGTGACTTGTTTTTATCTCCAGGTGAGAAATGTTGGCAATTCTGAAGAATTTTTTTTTAATTGGAAAATAGTGTTATAAGTGGTATTGGGGCTGGGGGTGGGTGGGGAGAGAAGAAAGATATCCTACTCGTTGTAAGATCTCTAGGCACTGACGCTGTCAATAAACAACTTGGGGTGACGTATGAGAGTTCAGGAGAATAATTCCATTATATATCAAAACCTCTTAATAGTTAGCAATATCACTTCATATAATCCTGTGTTATCAGCTGTAATAAAAGGAAGGACTTATCTCAGGAACCTAGTTACTCATAAAAGAAACTATTTATACAGATAGTACAGATGAGCGTGGAAAGGAACACAAGCCTCATATTGTCTAAGCACAACTTCCCACAACTCAGAATGTTAATCATTAGAAACGTGTGCTTTCTCACAAGAACAGTGAATTTGGCAAACAATTAGAAGAAAAATGTGTAGCTCTTTCTCAAGTCCACATTTAACTTATCAAAACCTTTTTGTTGGCCCCTCAATCTTTGCCTTGTAAGAGTCCAGTGAGGCAACTGCTTTTTCACCTTCCCTGTGGCAGGGACATTTTAAAACTGACATCCCTAATTATTGTAGTGAAGCTTTAAGAGGATATTTTTAGAAAACCATTCTACTGAAATGGACTGGAAACTTAAAGTGACCGCAAATCCACATTACGGTCTGATGTGCTAGGTCCAGTGTTAGAAACTGGGGGTTGGGGGGGAGAGAGAGGTGATTAAGACATAATCCCTGCCTTCAAGAAACTCACACTTGGGAGAGCTGAGAAGTGGGAATCTGCTGTTGTAATTCCCATGTGCGAGAGTTAAGGCACCCTTCATTTATCGACTCCCAGAGGTGCAAGGGAGTGTGAGAGAAGGGTACATGAAAACAGGTTAAACATTTTAAATTCATTGAACATATTGTTTTTCTCTCTATGACTCCTGTTGCATTAACTCTTAAAATACACTATCCTCCCCCCCTCCCCCCCAATGATGTTAGGATTCCTTTTCTTTCTGGTAAAAGGAAAAAAGAAAAAGCCTGGAGGTGGATCTCCACTCACTCCCTTATGCTTCCCTTTGCGACATTATGACAAGTGTAAAAGGCAGATTCAGGAGCAGACAGAGAAAAACAAAAACTAAAACAAATCAAAATCAACTTAACAAATCTCAATAGGAATCTACTCTGGGCAAGGCAGATACATGACTACTCTGATACCTTAATCCGTCAGTGTTTTTAGAAAGAACACCGAATGACTATCTCCAAGTTCTATACTAATCTGCTACAAAGTCCAGGAAAAAATGATTTCACATTAGCAATGATTAAACAAGGACGAAAAACAATGCTGTACAAGAGAAATAACAGCCAGTAAAACTTCCCTGTCAATTGTGGCGATATCCAGTAGATTTATGACCTGACGGGCGTCCCCGCTGAGGTAACTGGATGTGATTCCAGTGTGATTTCTAATTGCGTTGCTGTTGTTCCACAATACAAAGACGGATCTGTCAATGCTTAGCCAGGGAACTGAGCTTTTCTGGCCCCTTTCTTGTTTTTCCATGGGAGCAACAAAGATTTTCCTGACCATGGAATCTAAACTCTCTTTCGGGTGAGAGGTAGGCGGGGCAGTTTAACTGCATTATCTGCCCCTTTTTCTCCTTTCTCACCAAGGCCCTCCAGTACACATGCATTGTGCCTCCCACCAGTCACAGATTTTAGGACTGAGATAAGTCAACATGCTTCTCCCTCTTGTTCTAACACATCACAAGCATAGTCACCAGAAGGATTTCCTTTGGTCATGCTATTACTTTGGAAACTAATGTGTGACAAATTTTTAAGAAGTCCCTTTGAGACATCTACCAAACAGAAGCTTTCTAAGCAGACTGGAGAAGGCACTGACTGACTAGTGTACCTGCTATCCCCTTTGCTGACAAAGGCCTGAGGCGGCTTAATACAGAGGGAGGTGTGTGGCTGTCAGACAGCTGATAGCCTTGGTCTCCAGGGAAATGGGCCAGCCCTGTCCTGCCCCACCTCCACAGGATTAGGTGTAAAGTGAACTGTGGAACACTGGTTGGGAAATGAACATGACAGCTGCCAGCAGTGGGAGGAGACAGAAAGTAAGGAAGACCAGCACCCCTACTTCCTAACGCCTCCATCCAATCAATAAGTAGAGGAGGTCGGAGGCCCTAAAACCTCAAAGGGGACAGTTCTTTAGTCCAGGGTGTTGGAAGCCATGGATGAGAAGAAAAAGAAAATAGGCAAGAGAAATTACAACCGTCTAAGATAGATTTAATTAGAGACCGGGGCTCAATAAGCATAGATTAAGCTAACTTTATTAACCCTACAAGCTTTTTAAATACCCTGGTAAAGGAATGGTTGTAATACGGTAGCGATTAAACAAAAGGGGATGGGAAAGCCAAGATTCCGAGGTATGTAGCACGTGGGGACAGGGATTCGTTATATTGCAGAAAATATTATGGGGGAAAGCACCTTTATTTTTTAGGGAAATGTCTCTTAGTTTAGTTAACCATAGGAGGAAATAGGACAACCATTTACTGAAATGAAATCTGCAGGATCCATCTTCTGTGTGCTGAAGTTAGATAAGAATGAATATGGGTATGCCCTTATTCATGGAGGACTTTTTGCCTGTCTGATAGCTTCCCACACAGGGTCTGAAAGCAGACACTCACTGCCCTACAAGTCATCAGAAATGGCTCAACCAGTCCTTTGCTCAAGAAGTGAGGGAATGGTGTGATTTGTGTTAGAAGACATGCCACCAAAGACTGTTGATTTTTTTGTTCAATATTTTTCTGTTCAATATTCCCAAAGGTAGTTTCCATTTAGGCAGACTATTCATGTGCATGCTGTAGACCTTATTTCCCTGGGATGTTGAATTAATATTACTTTATATAAAAATGTACTCATACCAGATATTCAGTCCCTTTTTAAAGACACATATAATTATAAGCCTTTTCTGTTCCATTTCCATATTTGGCCACATGTGGTTCCTGTGCTCTGACGAAGGAGAACACAGGAACATGATGGGACTTGTTTGCCTTGTGGCTTAACAAAAGCCATCACATTCCACAGCTTCCAAGTTAGAGCATGTGAAGAGATGGGAACAAAAGGGATTCTGGTCTCTCCTAGAATGTTAGCTATGTTCATACCAAAGACTTGCTTGGACCTGGAGATTCAGTTATTGGCACAAGAGGGTGACTCTTCCACATGGTTGCAGTCTTTTGCAAGAAAACAGGAATCAGCCTAGTGATGAGCTTCATTTTCTGAGACTGATATTAAAAAGGATAGTTTGTATGAGGGCATGGTTAACCTCAGGGTCATTTATCTTTTCAGATGAGGGACATATCCCAATCAATAATAAATCAAGTCACTTATACTGTGCTGAGTGTTACTGAAACTTGAATAAACCTAAGAATTCTTCTTTTCAAGGAATTTACAAACGAATGGGCAAAACAAGACCTAGGTGTGCAAAATAATTAGTGCAGGAGGTAAGCATAAAAAGTGCTCATGTCTGTGGAACCAACAATTAGAAAATAAGTGTTATATAGAAATACCCATAACATGTGCAGACGTATACAGACACATATGTGTGTCGTGGTGCACCTTAAAGATAAAAGATATGAAGTAGTTTATGTGCACATAGCATAAAAGACAAATAATGAGGTGAGAAAGTGGAGATAAAAGGAAAATAAAGGTAGGAAAACGAGTCAAAGTCAAGAATAAGGTCAGTTTCCAAAACAGCTCTATAAGGATTGTTGCAGCTTTTGGAAACAGGCCACTGTTTGGCTCCTTGTAGCCAGAGCATGATAGACACAATATTTTACTTTGTGTGCCTTTTAAAATCAAGTGAAGAAGGGCCAGGGTAATTCAGCTGTAGCACACCATTTTCTGATTTTACTCTAAAGAAACTGAGATGATCCAGCGTTGGAGAGTGCCTGTGCATGTTAGCCTGTCCTTGATGGCATAGTTCAGGTTCACAAAGCATTAAAAGGAGTATATGGGCCAGGCACCGTGGCTCGTGCCTGTAAGCTTCAGCCTATGAAGCGGCTGGAGCTAGGGATCCCGCCTGGGGCCCGTAGTGAGACCTAGTTCTAAAAAAAATAGTTGGGCGTGGTGGCACGTGCCTGTAATTCTAGCTACTTGGGAAGCTGAGGCTGGGGATTGCTTGAGTCTGGGGCACCCTGGGCAACAAGAGCCTGCGGCTCCATGGGCAAAAATAAAAAAAAATAAAAAAATAAAAAGGAGTATATGGACTTTGTGCCACATACCACTTTCCTAGTATTTTTGCCTGCATGACTCTGGGCAAACAGCTCCAACCTGTTGAACCTCAGCTGCTCTCACACTGCATTTGCTGAAAGAGAAAAGTGGAAAGCAGGCCCTGAGATGCACATAACCGACACCCTACAGTAATAGAACCCCCATCTAAGAGAGTGAAAGGAGGTAAAACATTAGCATCACTGAACTGAACAGAGATTGAGGGGCATAATTTCAGGTGGCGAAAAGCTTCTGAATGAGAAAATAATTACTTTAAGGAAGACTAAATTGAAATTTTTTGCAGTGCTTTCTCTTGCTGGATGTTGTTTTGCTTATGATGTTTCTTGATCTCTAGTTTAGAAATTCCCTATGTTCTCACATGTCTGACCAACAGGTAATATTCAAACAAGGAGGACAAAACCTTTGAAGCATCAGAAAAGTTCTTGTGATTTGGCTCAAATGTCCCAAAAGCAGGTATATGCTCATTTTCGGGACAAGGTAGCAGATGTTGTGCAACCCTTCCCTGAAGGTAATATTGCCACCAGTCACAGAATTCCAGCTCTGCGCACCCTTTGGACACTGGTGCTCAAATAGGCATAATTTTAAGAGTTCTGGTTACTCCGTGCCTTGTGAAAGGGACATACAACTGAAGTCCTTGGGAAACTAGGTTGAAGAAAGGGAAAGGGTGGGAGTGTACTAGTGAAGTTTACTCTGAGACTCCCTTCAGTTCTTAATGCTATTCTGCTTTTGTAAACTGCATTTCCAAGCCAGAACAAAAATTTGAGGCTCAAATGTCCTTGGTCCCTTTTTGGCTGGCTCCATCAATCAGGCAGTGGGCCAAAGAAAGGAGGAACGAACCCAAGTGGCCTAAATACTACTCACCAAAAATACAACCGAAATGAGGGCGGAGGCTGAGAAGGTCCCACAGGAACATGCACTGATGGGAATTCTCTGGCTACAAAGCCTCCTGTGATGATTCCTCAACCCAATTCCCTGGTGACTGGAGGACTGGAGGAGTTAGGGAATACTCACTTCACATAATCTAAATTCTACTTTAAGGTCACAGTGCTTGGTGTACAGTCACTATGAGTTTTCTGGAATCCCAGAAACGTATACAGAAAAAGTGATGGCACTAGAGGCTAGAATTTCAATGGTCACAGGTTCAGCTTTGAATCGTGGGATGGTTATTTCTAGGGAAACCAAATAATTTTTGTTCTATGAAAATAATCTCTTGACAGTGTATACTGGGAAATTTTCATCCCAGTCCCCCAAGTTCAGCATGTTAATGACACTAATACCTTCTATCTAATCTTGTGTCTTGGGCACTATGAATGCATCCTCTCAATGCTTAAATTGGAGGTACCCCATACTGTTATATTCTGAACCACACCTGGTCCTGCACTGACAGTAGGTGATGAATTATATTTTTCTGGATCAGCCCTGAAAGAAACTAGTAACCACCTTTAATTTAATGACTTCATTTTATAGAGGACGAAACTCAGACCAGGTGACTTAATGTTAGATTATTCAGGTGACAGAAACAGGATGGGAATCCAGGTGTTCTGAATCCCAGCCCAGGATTTCACTGTGCCTTGTCATAAAAGAATAAAGAACAATCTTCTCACTTATTCCCTAGCAGTTTATTTTCAACATAACATTGTGACAGTTTCTTTCTTGCAAAGGAAATGTATTAGAGGTAATTTAACTCCTCTGTTTCAAATGAAGTTTTTGATTTTCCAAGTCTTTGGAAGTGCAAAATACAAAAACAGATATCAAATGAGAGTTCTGGAATTGTCTGGACATAAAATCTGTATACTCTTTCCTACTTGAATGAAAGACTGAGAAGGGGGATGGAGGATGAACTGAGATCTGGCATTTACTTAATTCAATGGGGATCAATCTACTTTATGCCCCAGCTGAGGCGGAATAGTTCTTCTGGTTAAAGTAGAATCAAGATGATGAAGGAGAAACAAGGCTAAGCTGTCTTCCTAGTTTTCAAAATCCCTACATTATTCGATTATGATGGCTTACATTTTTCTCTGAAAGTACTTAGGCAAATAATTTGATCCTGGAGTCTTTCTCCTAGTAGCTCACATATACCTACAGTCACAGCAGACTGACTGGTACTCTATGGGTGGTCTGTGGGAGCCATGTTCCCCAGCTGTGCCCATTAGAACAGCATGGGATCACTTCCTCTGACACCTTTTCACCCTACACCCTTACACATTGACACCGCTGCCTCTAGGTACCTCAAGAAAGCCCTGGGTAGCCCCTTTCTGTCCTGGCTCCAGTCCGAAGACCCAAAGGTAAATTCAGCCATGACATAATTCCTGGCTACCAGGACCCTTCTCCCACAGTTGCTTCCACAAATGGACCCAAATCTCAACACAAAGGCCATTACACCATGGAAATACTATTTTACTAATATTGACCATGTCTGGCTTTGACCAATATTTTAGTTCCTTGTTCTGACACAGTCCACATGCACTGTGGTCCTGATTTTGGAATTGGTCACCCATGTCACTTTTTTTTCAATATTTAAAAATTATTTTTTTAATATTATTTTTTAAATATTATTTTTTTAAATATACTTTTAATTATTATTTTTTTAAATATACTTTTTCTAAATAACTTTTTATATTCAAATTTTAATATATCCATCATACCTGTATGGTTATTGTTCCCCTGATGTACAGATTTCCCATCAATGATGCATCCTTACCACCACCCACATGTAATTTTATAAATTTTATAAATTTTTTACACTTTTTTTCTTTTTTTTGAGGCTGGGTCTCGCTATGTTGCCCAGGGAACCCCAGACTCTCCTTGCCTGGTATACCCTGAACTCAAGTGATCCCCAGCCTCAGCCTCCCAGGTAGCTGGGATTACAGGTGAGCACCACCACACCCAGCTATTTTGTGAGACTAGGTCTTGCTATGTTGCCCCTGGCAGGTCTCGAACCCATGAACTCAAGCAATTTCCAGTTTTAGCCTCTGGTCCTAGGCTTGGGATTAAAGCTGCGTCCCACCGTGGTCGGCCATTTTTTTATACTTTATAATAGCTTTAGAGTACAGAAAAATTATGATAGTACAGAGCTTTCACATATACCCTAAACCCAAGCCCCTTTTAACCAATTGCATTCCTAGCTCTATTGCATCTGTGGGTGAAGGGAACACATCTGACAACATATATTTAGCATCATCTTTACTTTCATATTATTTCATAGAGGAAGGGAGAAAACCCTGTGGACTATAGTGCTATGCTGCCCCTCTGCCCCCCACACCCCATACACTCCCTTCTGAGACATAGGCATCGCCCTGTTGATTCAGTCCCCAAGGGTGGGGACACAGTAGATCATTCCCTAGCCAATCCCTGTATGCCTCAACAGTCCTAGGAAGTGTTTCCTTAATTTACTCTTTGTGAAATATATACCTATAGGGTTGTAGCTGAATACAATGAAGGAGAGCAAATCAGATTCCAAGAGAATGTGCAGAGCTCGCATACAGAAACCCTAAGCTCCCACAGAGACAACTGAGAAATGAAAAGCTAAGCATCAAATTCCTTTTACCAAGTGCTCCCATTGTGAAATGGAAGAAATGTTCTCTGGATGGAAAGAGTGTTTCTCTGATGGAGGTGGGTTGGGTGGGGGTGAAGTAATCTCAGGGCAGGAGAATGAGAACTAGCATGGATGGATACTACCTGAGTCTCACTGATCCCAAGCACCTGGCTAGATTTTCCATATTCGTGGAATACTGAGTTTGTTGGGGTTACTGCTTGGTACCCTTTGTGATCTGCATCATAGTCAAGAAAGATTTAAAAAATACTTTTTGGCAGGGAAATACCCTAATTGTTCATAAAGAGGTAAAAAGACACTTCTCCAAAGAGAAACTATGTGTGAAAAAAAATGTTCAACATCACTTATAATAAGGGAAATGCAAATCAAAACCACAATGAGAAAGGCCCATATCAAAAAATAAAAAACAAACAAATACAAAAAACAAACAAACAAAAAAACCCCAAGCAACAAGAAGTACTGGTGAGGATGCAAAGAAAGAATAATATGTTTACATTGCTGGTGGGAGTGCAGACGGTTCAATCACTATAGAAAGGTGTGTGGAGGATACTCAAACTACTGAAAATGGAACTACATTGGATCCAATGATCCCACTTCTGAGAATCTACCCATGGTATACACAAATAATAACTCAAAAGGAAATCTGCACTCCTATGTTTATTGTAGTTCCATTTATAATAGCCAGGATAATGAAACAACCTAATTGCCCCAAAACAGACAAATGATTCAAAAAGTTGTGGTATATTTAAATAACAGAATATTATTCAGCAATCAAAAAGATACATTCATGTCATGTATGGTGACATGGGTGGAGCTGGAAGGAATCATGCTAGAAAAATTAGTCAGAAAGAAAAAGGTAAATACCGGAAGGTCTTACTTATATGTGGAATATAGAGAAACCAAATAAATGGACAAAAAAGTTAAAACTAGCAAACTGATAACAGAACTGAAGTATACAACAAGGGAAGGGGAGGAAGGGAGGGTAAAATCAAGGGAGGAATGAGCACAAGGGATCATGATGATGGTTCACGGGTGACATGGCAGTGGGACAGCTTTGGGGTATACAGTGATGTAAAAAATATATACATATAAAATCAATTTAAAAGAAGATAATAGGATAAGTACTGCATGTTGGACCTAGCAGTCCTTTGCTTTCTAACCTGTGTGGTCAACAACATTAAGACAAATACATGTGACAGACTAATTCAAAATAGCATATGCTTCAGTTGCTGCATTTTTGTCATTGTAATTACTAGGACCCCACTCAAAATGCACACACACTGCTTTGTGATCCTCAGATACACTGGAGTCCCAAGTGGATGAGCAGCTTTGTGAAGTCAACTTTGATGCTGTGTGACTTCATTGTTATCACCCTTCCCCAGGCTGATGTAACCACAGGTCAGTTAATTGAAAAATGAACCAGCTTCATGAGATGGCTAGATTACTATTTTGTTGGACTGAATTGACCAGTCCACTCCACAAGCAGTCAACCAGCTCACCCTTTAGACACAGGATGACACTGAACTGTTCATGTAACACCAGCAGATACATGCAGGGGAGCCAGGAGGACAGGACACCTCTGAAAGGCACACCTACCTGACAGTCCTATCTCTTCTCTGAAGATTGCTTCCCCCCAAGTGTGCATATGGTTAAGGTCAGTAACTTTCCCTGTAAATATTATGCCCATTTTCTATGTGATCCATATTTAGTGTAAAGGACAAAGGAAATGAGATTTTTGAATGTAATACTCTATTACATGAACCCCAGAGGCAAATGGTATGTATTGCTCCATGCTTTCTCCTGGATGCTACACATCCAGCTGGCAGGGCTCAGTCTTCATTCTGAATCTGGAGTCTCCATCTGTGTGAAGAGACTGCTGGTGGCTTGTTTCCCCCCCTCACTTGTAGAATCCACAAGGTCCATTACTACAAGAAGCAGAACACAGAGGTCACATAAATGTTTAACGAGCTGGACTCGGTAAGCCATGCCTTCCTCCATGTTTCTGCAATTAACAGTCACACAGATACAGCAATGACGGCAAGTTTTCACAAAAGGAAAACAGAGAGGCACCTCTTAGGTCCTGAAGATTGCACTGAGTTGGGATCTTTTAATTAAGAAGTGAACTTTGTTTCGGTCACATCAAAGCAACACGTGAAAGCAGCAATCTGCCACTTTTATGTAACACACTGAAGCCTTATATTGCACACATGACTTATAAAAACTACAGAAAGAAAACACTTCCCATACTCAAAAAGCACCTTGTTTGTTTTAAAGACCCCTTTCCTGAGTAACTGATAAACAAATACAAAATCCTAACACTAGGAACCAGAGGGCTGCCTCCACAAGGAGAGGAAGACATTCACCTCCACCCCAGGCACCACCCTGCCTGAATCTTCAGGTTCATTGGCATCCATCTTCATTCACACTGGAGTTTATCCGTTAGGGGGGGAAGCACCAATGAGCTTGCAGATCAATATGCTGAAGTATGGAGATTGATCTCATCCCAGAGTGAGTGCATTAACAAGCTCCTCTGCGTGACCTTTGCCTGGTAGTACAAATTAGACTTCACCACAAACCACATTTTTGAATGGGGACCTGAAGGTCTTTGCTTGCTTTTAATAAAGTACATTGCAGGTAGACCTCAAAGACAACAGTCAACACTTAGGGTGCCTCTTTTGTACAGTCTAGAAGGTCTTTCCAAAGTAGTATGTTGTATGTTATATCATGAATAAGATAGCTTAAGTGCATGCTTTTCAAAGTTTTATCCTTTGAAAAGTTATGCTTGTCTTTTTACTAAAGATGTTGGGGATATTACTAGGATACTCTATTCCCTTAAAAATTCAGGAAGACACAGCTGTGCCCAAGATCTGTGCTCAAACTTCAAATACGCAGTTTACCTGAGAGTATTTTCACAATGCAGGGTCTGATTCAAAGGTTTGGAGCTGGAATTCTGCACATCTGACAAGCTGACCAGTTGGGCCAGTGTTTGAATATAAATAAATTAATTAAAAGGTTCTAGGAAATTTCAGCAAATAGTTATTGCCCCTCCACATGCATCTCTGTTATTGCCCCTCCACATGCAACCCCCAACATCTGTGTTGCCTCAGGTCTTGATGATTCTGCCATCCTGGCCAAGAGAAAGAAGGGTTTCCCTGGGAGTCTCCCAATACTCCACTTACTTGATGATTTGACAATTCCATCTGTCACAACACTCACACAGCATTTTAGTTTCAGGAGTAAGGTATGGGAGAAATTTATAATAAAATAAAAAGGAAGAGCTCTGGAATTATGTGCCTGATCTGACGCACACCCAGCTGTACCAGTGGCCAACAGATGACTGAGATCTTGGGCAAATGGCATACCTTTTTATTCCCACTTCTGCTTGATTCTTTTTGATGGAACTCCTCCCCACCTAGTGGTTAGTGTTCATTGATTAGTGTATGCATAGAACTTAGTACAAGGCTTGGATTCAGTAAGTAACAGCTATTATTAGAGAATATCACTGTTGTGTAGAAGTTAGACCTAGTCCTTTACCCTTAGCTCAGTCAAGTATTACAAAGCAAATAAGAATTCAACATGAAGTGAAAATCAAAGCAACAGCTCAAGGCTTTTGCTTGCAGGTGATCTCCCTCAATTTTTTTGCCTGTCTAAAGGGGCAAACCAGAGACCAAAGTACTCAGAGATACCCGAAAGGATACTGATCTCAGAAAGATGAGCACAATGGGGCCCAGATGCCCCTTCATGCAACCCAAAGTGGTTGGACCCTGGGGTGGCACTGGTGTGAGTGTGCGTGTGTACTGTGTTGTGTCTGATTGCAGTGATCCTCAACCCTCTCATGTCCCAACCCCCAACATCTGTGTTGCCTCAGGTCTTGATGATTCTGCCATCCTGGCCAAGAGAAAGAAGGGTTTCCCTGAGAGTCTCCCAATACTCCACTTACTTGATGATTTGACAATTCCACTTTGACAATTGCTTTCATTTGGCAGGACGCTTCAATGAAAATGTACATACCCACCTAAGTGATCATATTTAAGTCAGTGGTTTTACAAGGGTGATCAGAAGGTCTAAGAGGTTAAAACTATTTTCCCAATTATAGGAAAATGTTCTTTGCCCTTCTGACCCTCTACCTCTCCTGAGTGAACAGAGATTGTAGGATGTAATGACATCATCACTCTGGAGGAAAATAGGATATATGCTTGATTTCTTGTGTTTTAACCAGTTACCAGCATGAATTCGTATACGTGATCAACATTGATAGTTAAAACTCACATAAACTAAAAGTTTTTGGACTCCTCAGTCATTTTCAAGAATGACCTTGAGCACAAAAAGCTTGAGGATCACTGCTTTAAATCAATATCATTCACTTGCACATAAACTAAGAGAATTTCTGTTAAGTACTTTGTGGAGTTAACTACTGAGTTCAAAACTATGCTTGGATCTGTAGAAGGCAACAGTGACAAGGAAGGGCAAGGTCAAGTTGGAGACACAGACATATAAGTAAGAAACACCAGAGGGAAGGAGGACATATGATCACTGTTCTGTTCAGATTGTCACACAGTTCTAATATTAAATAATTCCATGGCTACACTTCAATTTGTCAAAGCAATTTGTTTTTGATGGTATCAATTTGAGTTTGATGGCAAAATCATTAGTATATAAAACAGCCCCCAAAAGGTAGAAGAATAAACAAAATACTACGGAACTGTAGGAAACAGGTTAATTAATTTCACTCAAGCAACTAAAGAAAGTTCTTAGAATTGATATGTAAGCTCATCCATGCATGAAGCTCTCCTATGCATCTATGCATCATAAATATTGTGAAAGAATATCCAATCAAAGAGAGCAAGATGACTCAACACACAGGGGATATGATGTTTGCAGAAGAGTGGGAGGCAGAGAAGAGGAGGCTGGTATGTCTAAAGTGAAGGATGAGCTGTGAGCTGGGAGATAAAAAGGTAATAGTGATGGACCAGCTGGTTTAAGAGTTTTCAGTTTTTGTAAATATGGATGAATAGCTGAGAGTGACATGATCAAATTAGAAAGCTTAGGATATTGGCAGCAAGGAATGAATTATGTGACAGTCCAGGGAAGGATAAAAATTGCAGGACCAAAGGAAGTCTTTTGGAGAGGCTGATGGTGAACACTGATGCGTTCAGCAAACAATGCCAAATATGGCTGTGGAGTCTGGAAGGGAAGGTGCAGCATATCTGTGTTTGTGGTGAAATCACCAAAAAAATGTAGCAGGAGGAGAAACAATCAATAATAGAAACTGGGAGAAAACAGTTTCTAAATGCTGGGTAGAGGAAGAGCCAGCCTAAGCAGACATGACCAAAGTCACTGATACTGTTTAGGGTTCAGGAGATTGGATGCCCATGGAGAAGCAGCAGTGTAGTCTGCTTGCTGGCCAGGCTCTAGTTCTCCACACATGCTGGCATGGGAGGGTTGAGGCAGAGCATAAGACATAGGTGTCACGACCAAGAAAAGCAGGTGGTGACTGGTGGGAAGGCATGGGGAAAGAAGAGCATTGTTTTACTTTGTTTTTGCTTTTAGGAGTGGTGGTGGTGGTGGTGGAGGGATCACATAGCCAGTAGAACAGTTAAAATGTTAGCTTGGCATGAAACAATTGACCTAAATGAGAGATAGTAGGTATCCAGATAAGAAAATTAGGCAAGGGTTACTCTTTCCCCTTCCCCCAAAAGAAACAACTCTAAAAGAGAAAGAACGAACACCAAAGTAGAAGCTTGCATTTCAATTAGAGAAATAATTTTGAAAATGGGTGTGAGAGAGAGAGTGTGTGTGTGTGTGTGTGTGTGTGTGTTTGCATGTGTAGGTAGGACATGGATGTGACTACATACAACAAGGCAGACCAAAGTCAGACGGTGGAAATAGCATGAATAGAGGCCCATCAGAAACTAAACTATGCCTGTCCTTTGTTTCTTTGTCCCCAATTACCACCTAGGTTAGAGTTAAGGGAGGAAAAGGGCCATCACTGTTGAGATTTTAATCTCCTTGGGGGAGCTGTATTATTGCACTTACCATATTGTAACTTCATTACTGAGTTTCTTCAGTTTTAAAAGAGTATCCGGAATTTATTCTCTGCCTGCCCTCATACCATCCCATTAATGACAGACATGTTTTTTGGCATAAATAAGACTTGTTTGCATTCTAATAAAAGGAGAGTAGAAAAATCACTTAGCAATGGTGGACAGATCCTTCCTTTCTTTTGTAGTTCTCTTCCTTTTCTCCTCCCTGGTTCAATCAGCCTTTCTGTATTCTTAACATAAATTAAAATGCAAACATACTCCTCTCTCCTTCAGGGGACCACACTATGCAGTCCTTACATCAGGCCCAAGAGAAATTGGAAAAATTTGCAAAGTTATGAAAATTGTCTAATAAAATACTATTGTACAAGAAGGGCATATGAATAAACATTTGTTGGTTTGAAAAATAAATTGTTTTGGTTTTTAATAGGTGTTTCTTAATATTAGAACTTTTGAAACATAATTCTGCTTTGATAATGCAGATTTATCTCATCACTTGGCAATGCCAAGATGCATGTTCACGAAATGCACTCCAGCATTTGTGCTCTTGTTTTTAAACATAAGTATCTTCCTCTAATTTACCTCTCTGTATACAGGTTATATAGCACAGAGTGCTCTACAAACATTATTTACTTTTAAAGTGGCATGATGGTGTACACATTACTTATTTTACATATTAGGACACAAGTTAAGGTTCTTTCCAAAGAGCACATGCCAGTTGCTGGCAAAGATAGGAATTAGGTCAAGCTTGTTTGACACCAAAGTCCATCTAGTTTCCACATAAGGAGGCCTCTGCTGTGCTAAGAGGGAAGTAACTATATATCCAGTACCTTGCATTAAGTTGAATATTGGTTGAGTGGATTAAATTCAACACCAAAGATGTGTAAGCACTGACTAAGGAAAGAAGAAATTGGCATTTCCTAAAGATGTACTACCAGGAACTTGATTTGTGCTAAGCTTGTCAACTCCTTGTAAAATCTCTGAAAGAATTAAGAATGTGTTTTATAGATGAGGAGGCTGATCTCTCCTCAAACAAGTCAAGCAGATAACCTGCAACTGGCAAAGGCTGCATATCTGTCTCTGACTTCTTTCTCCCATCCTCCCAAGGCAGAAGCACTACTCCTAGATGTGTGAAACTCACAGCTGAGCCCCGATACACATGCCTGACCATAGAGTTCTAACAAATCAACAGATCTGGGTGAAGACTGCTCACAGTTTTCACAGAAGATGATGCTGGAAGTAAAGAGGGAAGCCCCAGATCTTCCCCTGGTTGAAACCAAAGAGAGACTTTGGACTTAGAAAGCAGTGCTGAAAGATATCCACAACCTCAAGAAAAAGACAATTTATCTTCTTGCGGTCTAAGACACTGCATCAGCAAAGGCACTTCACATCTTCAGAAGAGCTCGCCCAGCAGAAACAAGCTTGACTATTGTGCCATCAAGTTCCACCTCACCACCAAGTTAGCCATGAGGAAGAGAGAAGACAAGGCACTTGTGTTATGGTAGACGTTAAGGCCAATGAGCATCAAAGCTGGAAGGCTGTGAGGAAGTTTTGTGACATTGAAATGGGCCAAGGTCAACACATGTTCAGATCTGATGGAAAGAAGGCATCTGTTCAAGTGGTCTTGACTATAATGCTTTGGATGTTGCCAACAAATTTGGAATCACCAAATCTGAGTCCAGCTGCGTAATTCCAAATATAAATTTTTCACCATTAAAAAAAGAGTGTTCACAATTTGGTCTTAACACAGAACCATTGATTTATTAGATTTAAGCAATGTCCAACCACAGAATTACTTTGTGTCTAGAAAAGAGGAATTGCTTTTTTTCAGTTCATCTATTTACTGTTATATTTTTTGTATATTTAGAATATCTTAATACTGCGTCAGTTATGTTGAAAATTTTATTATTCTTGTAAAACTGCTGAATTAATGAGAATCAAGTTACTCCAATGGAGTTGATATTTTCTGACATTGCATTTTATAACTTATTATTCTAAGAATAATGCTAGATCTTTAAAATTTACACTTAAGAAAGTTATGAATTTATCTAAAGGCCTATATATGAATCAGTAGCATTTAGTATAAGAAAATATCCTTAGTGATTCCATCAAGTAGAATCACTTTTGTTTGTATGATTTCCACCCTCTGTAATTAATTTACCTCCATAATCACTAACTATAAATTCACTCAAAAGTTTTTACTAAAAACTTGAGATGGAGCCTCAGAAAGGATCACTAGCTATTAAAATAACCCTTGAACTGTAAGTCCTGATTAGGCTGCTTTGCTAAATTATAAATGCTTTTTTAAGTCAGTGCAATTCTAAAACTAATAGTCACTTAAATATAAAATATGTTCCCTTAGAGTAAGCAGGGACTTTGTACTCTTTATGTTGAGTCTCCAAATCCTAAAACAGTAACTGGCACACAATTGATACTTGGGTAAGTAGGTACTGAATAAGAGAAGGAATCATAAACATATCTGACTAGCCCACAGTAATTAAACTGTACATTAAATGATGGGTGTGTAAAGTGTAAGGAAGTTTGGAGTTCATGTTGTTTCAATAGGTACCCCTGGCTACACACATGACCAGCCTTCATTGTCAAGGGACAATTATGAGGCTGTACAGGAACCCGTAGTGTGCATAAAAGTTCTGGTCATCTGACCATTTCAGCTGGCTGAAAAAATGAAAAGCTGTGTATGGTCTCACATTTAATTTTTGGGTTACCATAAAAAGGGCCAAGAAAACTTAGAGGAAACATAAAATGAGAATTGCAGTGAGTTATTTTGGGAAAGAAATGAGAACATTTGTTATTTAAGAAGAGGCAGCTGGAATGAACACTGAAGTGAAATGACTGAGTTTCCAAAATATAGTTCAATGGACCTACTGTGTATATTTCTTTTCAATTTCTTTCTTAATCTGACCTATAATATTTGTAGTAAACCAACAAAATTAAATTGTTTATCTAAATGGCAAAATGACGGGTCACAATACTACTTTATATTGATAATTTGGCATGTACACTATTTTATCTTATTTAGTTACCGGGAGAAACCAGAGTTCTGAAAAACATCTTAGCTAATATAAAAATTGACTTTTTAACCTTAAAAACCATAATTCCACAGTACTAAACTTTCTAGAGTATAAAACTAAGAAACTTAAGTCTGAGTTTAGTTTTTTAGGGGTTAAGTTACAAGATCATCTAATTCCAGAAAACAATGTAAATGCTTTTCAAGTAGCTTGCATATTCTTAGGTGTGACTAATAAATTTAAATTTTGCAGATTCACAGTAAATATGTTGAGGGATAGTATTGAAAAGCTGAACAATAATTATAAAAATTTGTCTAAACTAATCAATTACTCAAATCATCACTTTATGCCTATTATATAAACATGATTATTACATGTCCCATAAGTAATGTGTTCAAAATTATAAACCCAAGAAAACGATAAATCTAAGTCCAATGTGAAATGTGAAGATACAGCAATCTTGATATGTTATTAAAGCTCACTTCAAATGAGTTTTACTTGTACATTTAAATACATTAAAATTTTTTGTTTTAGTTGAACCTTTTGTAATTTGTTATAGATTTTTACATGACAAATGTGAATCAAATAATTAATACAAAGGAGAAAATATCTAATGTCGTGTTCTTCTAACAACTTCCAAACTAAGAAAATCATTTCTTTTGTTCTTTAAGGAAGTTTTAGAAATATCCATAACTATAATCTCTAGACTGTAAACATATTATTCTTTTAGAAAGTGCATCTGGTGTGTCCAAGTCTATTTTCAACAGCTTTTCCGTAACCCAGAGATTTTCTTCTAAACTACTGATAAGAAAATATTCCTCTTAAGTCTTCGGGGAGTAGTTGCCTGTCAAATATATGTTGTCTCTTCCCTCCAATGAGAATCCTCTTTCTTTCTGACATTTAGGAAAAATGCAAGCATTTAAGTAGATTCAAACCATACGAAAACCAGAAATAGATGCAACCAGACACCTGCTGACAAACAGTGACAAATCCCACTGACACTGCAGTGACCCCCAGTTAGTCAAGATTTAATTAAAGACATAATTAAGTCAGTGGAACAGAACACTAATGAGTGTTTTTTTAATATGGGTAATTACACGTAAAAATACAAAGTGTGATGGAGACCTAAATATATCATTAAAATGAACAGTATAGAATAACAAACGAAGTGCTAAGTATGCCTCTCTCATTGCAGGTTTTTAAAAAAGTTGAATATGTCTCAGGTTGAATAGTACTCAGGCAAGTTTATGTTGGCTTCATGCTGGGAACATTTGTTATTCTAATTTTGCAACAATAAGCGACTGTGTGTATTGAGATCCTGTTTTCAATGCAGATTCCATTGGCTTTGAAGTCTTTCTGCATTTAGCATTTTGTCCAACTGCAAATGAGCAATTAAGAGACTGTTTGCAAGTATTTGGCTTCCTATGGATCAGCTTATGGAGGTGGCCATCTGAGCCAGAAGACTTTGACAGATGTCGGAGCCTGGCATTATTTACTAATTCAGAATGAGCTTCCTTTATGTGAGAGTCTTTGATTTGATCTTTGCTTTAGGCATTGACATAACCCACAAGATTGCAGTCTACTGACTGAGAAATACATACCCAAAGGAAGGGTAAATATGAAGGAAATAAGTTGGTAACTTTTCAAACATGAAAACGAGCCATTTAGGTCACAAGCAAAAAACTAACTGAAACAACCATATTATATTCTGTGATTGAAATGCATGCCTGTGTGGTTTGGGATCTGCCCTTCTGCTGCTATTACTTCATTTCTGTACCCCCGGCTGGGAGTTTTGAGTCCTTGGCAGCCTTTTATCCATTTATTTAAGCAACAAGTGGAATAGCAGATTCTCCGGGTAAGTCATTCAGTTTCCTCTCTAATGAGATTCTGAAGCTTTCATTTAAAAAGTTGCTGCATTTTCTCTCTACAGATACCTAACACTTATCTCCATTCTTCTCACCTCTGGTCTAACCTGGGCTTTGCACTATTTCAGAGGGCAGGAAAGAATGTCTTTATAACCAGTGATTCACAGGGCCAGATACCCCTTCTTTCTGCCCAGGGCTGGATTTATTTGAAAAGAGATAGTGACCAGGAGTCTATGAATGTGTTTGTAGTGAGTCACACAGCAGCTCTCAGAAATTAAGTTCCTATTAGCACTCATATATTATTAGATTGGATGGCCAATAGTAATCTCTTCAACTGGCTAAATATTTATGCTGATAACGGAAGGTTTCTCTATGTGAAGGTTTGTTTCTCTATGTATAAACCTTCTCTATAGCTATGTCAACAAAGCTATTTGGTATTAAAATGTCCATGGATAAAAATGGGACATTTCATATAGTGCTGTGAATATTCACCAAACACAGGGGCAGTAGAACACAAAAGAACTGGCCCGGAAAATCCACCTTTTGTTTAGACAGTGAGTTTATAGAGTTCATTTTTTCTTAATGCTTACCATAAAAATAAGCATTATCTCTGACAAGGCTCCTATAACAGCCACCAGGAAGTATAAGGTTAAAGACTGCATAGGGACACACCCCACATCAGAGTTAATGATTACTTTGGTAATACTTGTAAATTAAGGCATGTTAGAATTCCAGACATTTCAATGAAAATAAAATCTGTGACCATAAAGAGGGATTCCACAGTCTTAGACTCTGTAGTACACATTTTTAGAGGCCACGCAAGGTTAATTCAACTGACTGGTTCCATTAATCTAGTGACCAGTTCAATTCATTGTAACATTTGTGCCATTGCATAGGTTTTGGTCTTGTTATCCAGTGGTTCTTGTTAGGCAAATCAGTCCTTGCTCTCTGTAGAAAGCATTATTTTCCAGTGATCTGTCTGATCTGCCCCCTTCTCACAAATCACCTCAGTTCACTTTCTGAGCACCCTAATAAAAGAAAGTAAGCTACTTATTAAAAGCTTAGGCGGTACAAACCAGTTATCAAGTCAAAAAGTATTTGACGGTGTTTATCTTTGATGGAAGCAACTTCTGAAACCCGACATGGCACCCAGTTCCCCTTACTGGACTGATGCTTGTTTGGTTCCTATTGCCCCCGACACCCCCTTTTTTGAGCAAAGCCACCCTTATGAAGTTATATATGAATGAACAGAAGTGTCTTTCATCCCCCACTTGCCTCATGGCTCAAAAGGAACTACTAAAATAGCAGCAACAGAAACCCCACAGTCTGCCAAGTGCGCCTGTACACGTCCCATTCTTAAAGGCATGTGAAAGGTTGGAGAGCTCAGCAAAATTTTTATGTACGGGAGCAGGCCCAAGGAAAACTCACACGCCATAACCAATTGTGGACAGAGGATCATCTATCAGCAGACAAATGCAGGAACTCCAGAATGTCTCTCCTCAAATGAAATAATATATCTTTGAAAGCCAATGCCCGTTTTAGGCCCGAGGCCCATATATCAAGCCTGAGAGGCTTGTGGAATCGCTCCAGGGCCATTAACCTTCCACCTGTTTCCCCTTGTCCTTCAGGATGAGACCCTGCCCTTGATTTTACTCCCTTCCCCTGTTCATCTTCCGACAGAGTGTAAATGTAAAGCAGCGGGCCTGTGAAATAATTCAAAGGCAATGGACCAGGGGCATGGTTACAAATCTCTGCCACTGGCACTGTGACTTATGCAGGCAGTTTGTCACACATGAGCCAGGTGACCTCTGTGACATAACAGAGAAAAATATCGCCGGAGATCAAAGATGGGATTTGGAATGCCCTGAGTAACTCTGCTGCACAGAGTGCGCGGGTTATCCGGTATCCAAGGATTTCCCCTTATACCAATAACATTTGTCCAAGTGAAATAGAAAGGATAGACCAGGGACTCCCTAATTGAAATCATTTCTGTCAAGTAGAATTGGGGACTTTCCTGTAACATCGGAGGTAGAATTTCTATCTTCTTGATGACGCCTTTCACTAGCTTTGAGTGCCAGAAACAGGCAATGTAAGTCTAATTTAACCTATTTAATAGAGGAAAGATTAATAGGAACTGAAAAATGGATATGTGACCCTGTTAAGACTTTGTCAGTTGGAAACTTAAAAGCTTTAGTTATGGCTGGGCACGGTGGCTCATGCCTGTAAGCGTCAGCCTATGAAGCGGCCGGGGCTAGGGATCGCGGTTCGAGTCCCGCCTGGGGCCCGTAGCGAGACCTAGTTCCAAAAAATAGCTGGGCGTGGTGGCGCGCGCCTGTCATCCCAGCTACCGGGGAAGCTGAGGCTGGGGATTGCTTGAGTCTGTGGTACCCCGGGCAACAAGAGCCTGCGGTTCCATGGGCAAAAATAGCAAGACCTAGTCTCAAAAAAAAAAAAAAAAAAAAAAAAAAGCTTTAGTTATGGGGGTAAGGAGAACACTTTAGTAAAGTTTGTCAATTTTCTAGATGAAAAATGATTTTAGTAAATGTTTTGGCATTTGAACTACTCACTAAAATAATCACATTTAGTTATGCAATGATACTAACTAAAGAACAACATAAACTAAAAGTAAAGTCAAGCATTTTCTCCAAATGATAAAAGAATTTATGGAGCAGTTTAAATATTCTTAAATCTTATGTAGAATTAATTTCTAGTGTGATTTTATGATTTAAACTCAGTGCCTCCTGCCATTTTGTACCTTTCAGTACTCTGTGTTGGTCCAGAAAATGACCTGTTTTGAAAAGATCCTTGCTAGGCTCATTCGTTATTACTTTGAGGGAATCATATAATTTTGAACTTCTCATAAATTGTAAACAACCAACACCAGTCTTGGTTCATGGATTGACATACAAAAAGACTATAGTTAATTCCTATCCTCTTCTACAGCAAGAACTCAAGTGGGAAATAGTAACATCCTTTGTCACCCTATACTCTTATCTGTGCACACACAGTAGCTCTTTTGAGCATTATACTGGTCTTCAGTTAGCCATCCAACTTGTGTTTTTGTTCTTCAAGCATGCTGATACCAATGCCAAATTTTTAACATGCGGAAATGTTAGAAAATAAAAATGAGAAACTTTAAAAAGTAATTAGAAAGTAATGTTGCTAAAGTTTGGAGAATTCTTAAATTCCTGCATAAATTGTCAGGGAGGCATGAGGCTACTATTCTTCAGAAAGCCATCCAGTTCTTAACCTTAATCACTCCAGGGCTCCCAAGGGACTGTGAAATCTTTGGATTGCATGCAAAATTTCCTATTATTCTGGAAGATAACTGTCTTTCATCAGATACTCAAAAGTTTGTCATCCAACGAAAGTGAAACACACTATTCCTAGATGGACTCTAACACCCTAAACAAGTTTCATTACCAAACTAAAACGAAGGACCATATGAATCCAAAGAGATCTGAAAGGTCATACAGCCTGAAGGTCATTTTGCAGAAGAGACAAAAGGGTCCAACAAGAGGGAGTCACACAACCACACTTGATGAAATGATAGTGGAACTAGAGATGAGTCTGGCTTCCTAAGCTAGGACTCCTTCCACCACATGTGATACCAATCTTTTTTTTGGCTGTTGTTTAAAAGTCAGATTTTGTTTCATGTCCCTTAAAATAATTTTCTGTGATGTAGAAACCTAATTATAAGTGATACCTATGAATTTAAAAGAACACAAAACATTTTATAATTACGGCCTTAGGCATCTGTTGTTATGAATAAACGTTAACAGACTTTCATTTGTGGATTACAATTTGTTTTTATAACAATGGCAGGAGGAGGATAGATATTATGCCTAGAATTCTTGCTAGGCTTTCTTCCTGAAAAAATGATTTGGATAGGTGTCATATGACACGGTGACCTAATTTTAATCTTTGTTGTACCTGTTTCATTGTAAGCAAATTTTAAGCTTCCCTATAAGTATGTATTTTATTTGCACAGATGACTCCATAGTCTCTTACAGTAAAGTGAGTTAGTGGAAACTCCTTTGTAATATCCATGAAAATCTCAAACCAAGTTTAGGCTGCTGTTTACCAATAAACGTTCCTACTGAATAATGTTTGATTATTTGAATTCTGTTCTTCCAAACTGACAAAATTATTGGCAAAATATTAAGGCAAGGCATTTATCTGGTTTCTCAGATAAAAATAAGGTTATTACTATTTCCAGCAAATTCGCTAAAATAGTCACTCCTTTCAGAAGAAAATGCGTCACCAGAAAAAAAAGGAAAATGCTTTAATGGTAAATTATCCTTAAAATGTTTAATCTCCTTATGTTCTATGGGTTAAAATAAAGAAAAAATATGGTTAGCCTGCAGTCAAAAAAAAAAAAAAAAATTCCTGGGCATGAATCACTGCTTACATTCTTTTCCATCCACAAACAATTTCGTTTGGGAAAGTTGCCACATAGTATCGGCAGTGACAACAAATGGCATTGTCCCGTGAACATCTGTTTCCGACTCCCACACTGATACTGCAGGCGAGTACTTAGGAGTTACTTGGTCTTCACAGGTTGCTGAGACACAAAGGAACTGGAAATCACTGGTACGTTGAGGTTTTATTATTGGAACACAGGAAAACTTTATCATCATGCTGGGAAGTTCTGTATCTTTTGAAATATTG
Organism: Uropsilus gracilis; assembly: GCA_004024945.1. Classification (NCBI taxonomy): domain Eukaryota; kingdom Metazoa; phylum Chordata; class Mammalia; order Eulipotyphla; family Talpidae; genus Uropsilus; species Uropsilus gracilis. The sequence goes on from PVHY01007149.1 coordinate 42,464, forward strand.
GAACCGGGGTTATGCTAGCACATTAAACCATGCGGAAGACTACTTCTGAAGAAAAGGGAGGGCAAAAAAAAAATGTTGCTTGTCTATTCTGTCCTTGGGTTGAGGTTCCCACTCAATGTCCGTATAATTTCCTCACCAACCCTCAAATGAAAACTACTTTATTTTTTAAAGTTGTTACTGAGTTTTGGTTCTTGTTCAAATCGAGACCTGAATAACAAAGCAATTCTAAGTCAAACATGATAAATAAACACTATTGTTTCTTAACAAAAAAATCAAATGAAACCAGAAGAGCTTTTATATGCACTTTTAATTTTTCTAAATTCAAACTACCATGCTTACATTGTTTTTGAAACTGGCTACAGGCTTCAAAGTCTCCTGACTGTCCTGAATCGAATATATGCTCACTTCCGTCCAAACCGTGAAAAGGAGGAAGGCAAAGAGCTGCCGGAGAAAAAAGTGGGGTAAATCTGAGGTGGTTACAGGGCAGGCATGGACTTTGCCTTGTAGTTGAACCCGGCTTGCAAGTGTAATGGCTTTTCACTGGCCTGTCACCAACAGTTCCGATGCATAGGACACACTGTGTGTTACACCTCATCTCTATGCCACATTTACTTCTGACAGACGCAAGGGGAGTAAAAGTTATCCAAATGATCTGCCTGTTCCATATTCATCTGCATACCGAGGAAGCAAAAAGATTTCCCATTTTTGTTGTTAAAAATTCTTTCACTGATAAACAATTGTAGGTGGGATTGGCAATCAATGTCTCACTTGCTGGTTTGTTTTAAATTGTCATTCTGAAAAGGCAGATTGGAATATTTTCTACATTGACTCTTGTTTGATACAGCACACAGGAAGCATTCAAAAGTTATCAAATAAATAACTAATGAAATAATCACAGAAATATCTGACTGAATATAGGAAGTTATAAATGTCTACTGGAGAGAGAATTCTTATTTTGCTTAGAAGATTTCTTTTACAAAAAACCAGCTTGTGGATTTAAAAAATACAATCTATTATTAAATTCTGCCTCTTCATAATTCACATGCTTCATAATTTCACATCACCAAAAACATGACTATTTTAAAGGAACTCACTCATTTCTACTTGCAGGAAGAATACAGTTGCATTTGGAGAAATTATTTTCTCTTCATTTGATGCTGGTCCATATTGATTTTTCAAAAAGACAAATCTAAAGGACTTGAGATTTTTGTCCTCTCATCTTTAACTACAGCATTATAGTTAGTTCTCAAGTAGTTGCACTTATAACTAGTTACCAAAAAAGGGGAAATTAAGAAACAGGTAGTTGGAAATTAGAAGTAGGTCTATAATAATTGTAATAACCATACATATGCATCCTTTTGTTATGAAAACAAGAAAACATTTGTTACATGTGATACAGGATAACAATAGTCTGTTTATATTGTCTTTTATGCTTTTCAGCTCAATTTTATGATGCTATTGTCTCCTCACAAAGCTCTTAAAAGTAAGTACAGACATATCCAGGCTTTTTCACAGGTGGGGCATCCTTCAAGATTAAATTGATAAAAATGGCACCCTCTCTGCAAACTTTTCCCCAGTGACCTCTCCCAGGACAGCATAGTCTACCATTCTTCCACCTGAATCATCTCTGTGACACATTCTTTGTCAATTTTAAATACTGAGTTCACAGTCTGTCTCTCCAGCCACAGCTGTGAGCAGGCACCAGGTATTTTTCATTTACCTTACATTCCCTACTGCCTATTACTGTGCCTAAAATACTGGATACTCTAAATGGTTACTACATTCTTCGATTAGGCAACTGTGGCTGAGGAATATACATGACACTTTGATCAGGTATTCCTTTCATAGGACTGGGGTCCAGGCTGTCCCCAGGCAGCACTCCTACTTCCAATTTCAGCTATGTTAACGGATACACTATGGATTTGATCTGATAACTAAATAGGTTACAAAAAGGCAGGCAATCAGTGCTGGTTTTGGTAAGGAAGTTAAGATAAAATTCTTCATCACACCTTGTGTCACCCAGAGGAAACATCAGCCGGCCAATTTTACAAACATGCCAGTAAAAGAATTTCCTTGGCAAAGGGGCAGCATGGAAATGTCCTTTTTAAAAATCAATTAACCCCCTAAATTCATGCGCTTGCTAGAAACATTTCCTAAGCCATAGAATACAAGGCTCACCAAGAAGCTCTTCCCCTTTCTATTTCTGGAAGCTTCTTTTGTTCATAGATGCTAATAATAGGGGCAGAGCTGGGGGGTTATTTATAGTCCAGAAAGCAACATGAGCCTGTGAACACTTTATTCATTTATATTTCCTGTGTTTATTTGTTACCTTACCTTTTTGGTAATTAAAAGTGTTCCTCCAAGATTTTATTTAGTAACAAATCACCTGTAAATAGCTTTTCTTTTAATATATGAAAGTTTATATTTAGAGTCAATAAAATATTTTGCTCCTATTTCCCTAATAACTAAAAACAGATTTTGGTGGGAGAAGGTGGGAGAATATTGTTTAATCTTTAGATGCTTTGATTAAAAGAATATTACTTTATGCAATCTCAGATCATTCAAATTTTGTCTTGTGATACTGAAGCAAAAGTGTTTATCGGTCAACAGACTATGCTTGAAAAGCTATCTGGCTGCTATATAATGGGGTCAGAAACTATAATACTAAAAAATGCCTTCGCATCTCCTGCCCTTCCCAAATTGCTTGCTAGAATACAGGCTCTTTTATAAGTGGTCAAACCTAGGAATTCCCTTTAAAATCAATGAACTTACTGGCATAAGAAGCATCCCAAATCAGAAAAGATAATTTTGCCAGATTTACTTCTGCTATTCATTTACTTTGATTTTTGATATGTGAGTTAGGTCCTTTATGAGTGTTATCAAATCTGAATCAATTTCCTCCCCAATTCTAAGATAACAAAAAAACATTTTGTCAACTTGAACCAGCATTCCATATCGAAGGAGCCCTTTATTACATACTATAAATTGTTTCAATCATGAAGTCAAACCCAAGGGAGCTTCCACGCATCCGTTTAAAAAATGACCAGCTTTACATGCCACCTGGGCAGGACTCAGAAAGATCATGGAGGGAACATCGAGCATTGAACTGTGAAACCAAGCACAGAAGACAGAATTACACCTACAACGTCACTGTGGAGCTAGGACCAAACTCCTGGTGCAGATATGCTGTCAGCAAGGGCACTGCACACTCCCTCCCTTTGCACAGAGGGAGGAAGGCTGCCGAAAGGCAGCTGGCCCCACAGCAGAGTTGCAAAGAGGAGACCAGGAGACCTAACCTCTGCTGATGGCTGTCCCCATCTAGGAGCTGCTCTACCAAAATAAAAGGCTGGGAGTCAGGTTCCCAAAGCCAAAGGCCTGAAACCCAATGTGAAGAAGCAAAAATATGAGACAGAAAACAATGGAAGTGACCATGCCGCCAAGAAGCAAGAGGCATTGACACAAGCCAAAAAGGTTCTCGGACTGGCCTATGAAGGCAAAAACCACTACTGGAAAGCTAAGTAGTATGGTCTATCAGGTCCCAAGAAATCACACCTTTACCCAAGATAAGGACTTAGCCCCAGAAAACAGAGCGACCAAAGGGCTAAACATGGACAAACAATAAGAAAGGAGGCAGAGAGTTCAGAGAGGAGGTGGTGGTGGTGGTGGTGGTGGTGGTTATTCCCATGGTAATCAACAATTATACAATCATGCATTATAAAAAAAAAAAATCCAAAAATAAAATAAAAAATAAAAAAAAATTAAAATGACCAGTTTTAAGACCTTTTTAAAAAAAATCTGCTAAACACCTAGTCTGGTGCTCTCTCATGGCAGTGAGACTGCCTAGGGGCACAGGTGGGGCTGGTTCACTGGTCACCTTGAATGTCAGCTCTTCTTTTCATCACAATCCCAACACACATTAGGTTGAAGACAATTAGGCTTTTTTATCTAAAATAGTCTTATTTAAAAAACAATGTACAGCTAATTATAGTATTCAATTTCAAAAGCATCTTTTAAAATAAAAACAGTTTTTATTCTTCTGTACTAAAACTGATCAAACTAAGAGAGTCGAAAGTGGGAGTCATTATGTACATCTTTATTCATGGAGTCTCAATATGGGATAATTTAGCAAATGGATTTGCCCACACTCAAATGTAATAGAACAACAGATTTGGGGCATTGTTGTTCCAAGTGCCATTTCAATGAGTTTCTGCCTAATGTTTTGTTTGGTAAAGTTAAAACTAAACAAATACTACTTACCTCAAAAATCTTTCTAAACTATTATATTGCTAAAGCAAAATGTTTTTAGATATAGGGTAATTAATGATAGAATTAGGGCTTATTTCCTACTTTCTGAAGTGAAGTAGGACCGAGTGAAGCGCTGTGGAAAATCATACCGCAAAAGCATATAAAAAAAAATACTCTGTGGGTGTAAATTCTGTCTCTAAAAGAGTTTTGTATGGTACATTTAATTTTGAAATTAAAGAATATTAATAAAAATAGTTATACCGATAGTGTGATAATCTCTAAGGTCTTACTAGTTATCCACCTAGGCAAATAATTCCACAGCAAAGAAGAAAATAACTCAAAAAAGATCATCTCATAAAGGATACATGTGTTTTGCAAAGAAAGTTATTCTGTAATCATTTTAGAAGACAACCTGTTTTCATTCTTCTCTCCAAATTCCTCCTAGCTTTCTCTTCTGAAGAGCCTCTCAGACAGACAGACAGACATGACATTCTACTGAAATTTATCACTACTCCTTTCACATATTAGCCTCTGTGGTTCAATCTAAGAGTGAAGCCAGCAACTTAAACATTTTCCAATTCTGTCATATTTATAAGTTCATTTAATTTTTACATCACATTTTCTATTAATGTTATTATACAGGAAGAGTTGGTGCAATCCCTGATTGTTTTATTTATTATTTAAAAGAATAACCATTAGACACACCAACTATGATTCAGCTCAACGAATTTGCTAAGTTGCCTTCTATCTACCATAATTATGCCAATAGACTTAAAGCCCAAGTCCACAACAAATACAGAAAGGGACTCTTCATTTCATTCATTCAGTTCACATATATGGACGAATAGCTTGTTATAAATAGGAAGTAGATGTCTTCCTCCAGTTACCTAAAATTATTCCTTTAATCCCTTACTCATTTTTAGCTCTATTTAGATATAAATGAAACTTAAAAATTACTAGATTATTAAGTGTGCATTATGGTGACTTGATTATATGTGTACATTGTGAAAGAGTTCCTCCTATCTAGCCAATTAACACATCTTATGTATGTGTGTGGCAAATCTGTCTCTCTACAGTGTCTATTTCTTGGTGAGAACTTTTAATTTCTTTTTTTTAATTCAGTATATCAGTCACAGTATTTCACAAATGAAAAAAAAACTTAAGAAATTCACTTCATTTTCCTAGCAATATTAAAAATTAATAAAACTCACTCAAAAAGCCTTTCAATTTATTTTAAACTTTGAGTTCTTTAGAGTACTCTCTTAATCAAAATATTCTTGAACTTTCCTTTTTTAAAAGCCAACAAGTATCCAATTTATAGGTAACCACACAAGGATACAGACAGTATTAAGACAGATTTTGATTGTGTTTTTCACAAAGTTCCTTTTAATTATTCACTCAAAAACTCTAACCTTTTTACTTGATGTGGAAAGACTGAGTTAGTAAAAATTGAACAGGAAATGTGAAATTGTTCGATAATTTTAGGAGGAATTCATCTTTCTGTGAGATTACTGTGAACCCACAAAAAATACTGTCATTTATTGTTGAGTAGGTATTCTTTATGAATTGTTCACTGGAACGGAAAGAGAATTTACATCACTTTCTTTTTAAATGTACTTGATATCCATATTACCTGAGCATAAGGAGACTGTGGTAGAACTTGTGGAACTGTGTAGAGTGTTGAAGAAGTGAGGTAAGAAGGTGTAGTAGGTCAGGCTGAAAACCCAAAGAACACCTGAAGATGCTATAGATGTACTCAGCCCTTGGAAAGATCACTTGTTTAGTCTCCAGGTGTAACAATCTTGATCATCTCATGGTCAGTGAGAAATTTACTTTCAGAAAGAAAATAAATCAGGGCAGGTACTGGGGGTTAATATCTATTATATTCAATTAGGGTGGTCTGGACAAAGCTGACTAGATCAAATTTTAAAATAGTATCAATCTATGTAGACTTTTGGCTTTATTCCCACTACTCTCCAAACTAAAACATTACCCTACACAAGGAATACCTCAATGAACTGCAAAGTAGATAAATTTTTACCTGAAACAAAGTTTTAAGTTTCAGAAACTCTACCATGCAAGGTCACTTTCTAGGTACTAAGGGAGTTAAGCAATGTGTTTGCAGAAGGTCTAATGTTTGTGTGACATATGCAAAAGATGATGTTTTTGCAACTGTTTTCACTGAAAGCTCCTTAAATTGTTTAAGCCTCAGAATCCTCAAAGCTGGAGCAAGACAGCAGGGTGGTGATGGGTGCGTTACTGATATGAAGGCCAATACTTAAGGGGAACAATAACTGTACAAAGATGACCAGTGTTGCTAGAAAATTAAAAATAAAAAAGAGTCTGCTGACTTGCACACATAAATAATCTGATAAGAAATTTTTTCAACTGCAATGGTACTATGCAAAATGTTTGTTTGTTTGTTTGTTTTAGATCATATGCCAAGAAGAAAGTTAAGTAAGCTGTGAAGTAATGGGAAACCAAGTCCTGTTTGAACATAGGGAAATTTAAGAATTATACAAGACCAACACTCAGTGCTATTAACAAGTTACTGATTCTGGCATGTGTGTAATAGTCATACATTGAGAATTTTGCAGATAAATCCCTGCATTTATTGTACAATTAAGATACCACTCATTGCTCCTCATTGTAAAGAGAGAAGTGTTCGAAAGCCTGTAATGTGGAAATCTTGTCTTATGGTTTAAAAAAAAAAAGGTGCTTAAAAAAAGACAAAGACAACTGAGGAACTGGAAAGAAAACTTACACAGAATACTTAAAATAACCAACATGTTTATCCTCATGAAAAGCACTTTGGAAAACAAACTGGGACAATGTCAAGGCCTGACTCAAACTGGCCTCAAAGGCTCTTGGAGAATCCACAATGCAGTAAGAAAAGGCTTTTAAAGGTAACACTCTGTACTTTTAGAACAAGTGGTCCTACGTTGCCCTCTCCCTTCACCTCAAAGTCTGCCTTCCAACAGGAAAGTCCTGTGAGCTAGGACTCGATGTTCTCAGCCACTCATTTCCCTGAGTGTTGCTCCAATGAAATCTGCAAACTGGTCCGTTTTTGTCAGATTAGAAGGCTGCCTTTATTAGATTTCTATGGCTTGATTGCCAAAACGTTCGTATCCTAAGAGATTTTTAGATTTTCATGTAGCTGTGTCTTCACAAATCTTCAGAAGTTAGGATCAAAGGAGGGGTAGCCTCCCATCTCACTGTATCAGCAGGACACAATATAGCCAGCAGAAGGATTTTCTTTGCATAGAAAAGAATGTGAAGAGGTGGTGCATTCTAAACCAAAAGAGTGCAAAATGAGATTGGAGTGAATCCTGGGCTTTGATGAATGTGGATTCTTATTTGCATGGGCTGGTTTAACTATGCTCTCTTGAGTAAAAATAGAGGTCAGAACAAACCAGTGGTTCCCCCCAAAGGGGCATCTAAGGACCAGTTCTGGTGTCTCAACCTATTTGGGGAACATTTTAGAAAATGAGCAGGCATTTTCTAAATTCTCCTGGAGATTCTGGTTTCCCTTATCAACAGATGGCTCTCAAGGGCTTGAGTGAAAAACCTCAAACTTGCTTGTTTCATCTTTTTCTCTCAAAACCCTTTTCATCAGATGCAGTCATCTGTACATCAGTGTCTATAGGAGTCTCCACCATGTGCCCTGGCCTATCATCCTATCTCTCCGGGCATGCTGGATCTCCTACTTCCACTTGTTTCCTTCCCTTAAACTTATTTCCCACCTACAGCCAGAACAGCATTCCTTGCAATGAGAATTCGAGAAAGTCATTCCACTGCTTAAAAGTCTACTATGATTTCCTGTCGCAAACACAATAAAATCCAAGTGCTCCATGAGTTGGACTTTGTCAGGCTCTCTGTCCTTATCAAAAGTCACTTGGCCCCTCAATTGGTGATTTCTATGCGCATTGATTTTCCTCCTGTTTCTTGAAAATACTAGGGGAGTTTCTACTTCGGGACCTTTGTACTGCCTGTGTCTGAACTGCTCTGATTTAGCCCGGTTGTTTCCTGGCACTTAGATCTCAGCTCAAGCATCAACTCTTCCTATCAGTCGTCTCTGAAACTCTAAATGCTCTTTGCCTCCCATAACACACCTTTTTTATTCTGTCAATTCTCATTACCTTTACTGGCTTGTTTAACCTCTATTTCTCTCCCATTGGAATGTGAGCATCAGTAAAAGTACCTATGTTGATCTTGCTCAGAACTGAGAACAGGACCTGACACATAGGGTGTTTAATTACCGTACATTGAAGGAAAGAAGGAATAATTCATTAGGTTGGAGGTACGACCTGGCAACAAGCAAGTTTTTAAGCTGTCATTATTTTTGGTACACTGGATTACACAGCTCCCTCAACAGGTATATAAACTGCAAGATTACTTTGATGCTCTTAAATCAATTACTATGAAATAAATAATAGAGCAATTTGAGATGAGGAAAGAAAAAAACCTCTTCAGGTCAAAAAAATATGATATGCTGAAGAAATAATAAAGCAGGCACCCAAAACTCAAATACATGCTTTTCACCAACCACTGCAATTTACCCATTGAAAAGAAAAACAAAAATAACCATGCCAAAAAAGACATCAGCTAGTTTGCATTCCCACCAGTGGTCTAAAAGTGTTCCTTTTACTCCACTTCTTAGCCAGTACTTGTTGGACCATTCTTACAGATGTGGGGTGGTTTCTCATTGCAGTTTTGATTTGCATTTAAAAATATCAAGTACATACATTCTTTTCAACAACAAAATTTAAGCAGCATGTAAAAAGAAAATACTGGATGCACTTGAGCTAAATATTGGGAAAATCAAAACCAGGATTGTGAAGATGCACATGCTACATGGTGCACGACCCACCCTCTGGGTCTCCTGTGCTTGCTCTTCCTGTCCCTTTTGCTTTGAATAAAATCCATGTGAAGGACCTTACATAAGTGCCCTCTAAACTACCAGCACAACTCCTCAGCGATAGGAATTTTTCCCAGAAGTACAACACCAATACCTGCTTTTGCACAAGCTGTTGTCAGCTGGAACGTTCCCCAAGACCCAGTAGTCTCACCTGCTCATCTGCCTCATGACTTATCCCTCTAGTCTCCCTATATGCAGGCCTGGCTTCTCTCTCACTGACCACATTCTTCCCTGCCTCAAGGCGTCCCCAAGGAGTTCCCACTACATCTTTTCCATTTTAGTCATTATTGGACTGAACTGTGTGTCTTGGGGGTTCACTTGTGATTTGGTGAGAAAGAAATTGTGTTTTTTCAATTTAAATATCATTTTAGAAATGACATAATCATAGTCAGGCTCCTTCAAGTGTGTCACATGTACTTGCTCAAGATTGCAGAGTCAGGGCATGCCCTGGTGTTTGATGCTATGTCAACGCCAGAGTTGACATAGCAGTGAGATGTCAGTGAGAAAAGTATACCAGGAGACTTAACAGTATGTCAAACAAAGGGTGGTTTTTAAAAACTATTTTCATGTGTATTATTCTTTTTATTGAGATAATGCAGATTTACAACACTGTGATTTAGGGTTTTCAGCTCACAGCACACCGACCACCAATGCACCAACAATCCTCCACCATAGTCCCTGGGCTCCCCTCTCTCCTTTGCCCCCCACCATCCCCACCTCTGCTAACTTAATTTCCACACAGATTTCTAGGGTTTTGGTTTAGTTTTGTCTGTTCCTTTGTTTTATTTCTTTATGTTCCACATGAATGAAATTATCTGGATTTGTCTTTCTGGAGTGTGTGTTTGTATATGTATGTGTGTGTGTATTTAATCTCTGGCAATTAGCATAGGGATTGACAAACAGTAGGAGCTCAATAAGTATTTGATAGTGAGCTTGGGAACAAGTGAATTGATAAATGGAAATGCTATAATCCTAGATCAAACTAATGATTTAGCCAAACACATTTTGGGGGCATCTTGAGAGCTGTGATTTAACTATAGAAAATGCTACAGTGTTGAAATGTAAGCATATGTGTTCTGAACCCTCTCAAAGGTAAAACTTCAGTTGGAGCCTTTGGAAGATATGACTGGAATAAAGCTATGTTTTTCAGATTGCCACATTTTATTGATAAAACCATAAAAGTAATTCTCTATTGTCAAATAAAGCCCCTTTGAAAACATTCATAATCACAAATCCCAATACATGAAAGCCAGATATTCCTCACAAAAGAGGCCTGAGGCTATTGTTTCCACTGAGCTATCTGATGGGACTTGAACCGAATGTAAACAGTCACATTGCTGTGCCCAACTTTTTGCCCCTTCACTTACTTGCCAAATAGACCCAAACTATTTCCCTCTAAAACTGCAGCAAGAATCAATTAAAATATATAATAAGGTGCTCACTAGCTAATATAGCATTTAACACAAGGAGCATCTTAAACCCCCGAATTTCTAACTGCAGAACTGTTCCTTCATTCACTATGTACAATCTATAATTGAAAGACTAATGTGAGAGTTACCTTTTATCAGCTCCATGATTCCAGTTCCTGCTTAGCTAACTGAACAAGGAGAAGCCCAGGCACTTCAAGTTACCCAATTACATTTGATTAGCTTGTCAAAATAATCTAACAGCTTTCATCACCCAAAGAAAGCTTTTGATGAACACTGTTGGCAACACTTCTCCACAAACACTAACCTATATCATTATTTTACAAGGGGAAATGTAATATTAATACTTTTTTTGAAATTCAGCTGTAAGCCAAGTCTTTAATTTATTACAACTTTAGATCAAAAAGAGCTGGAAGGTGGTGATAGAACATGTGTGATACGGCACCATCGGTGGCAGTTCCAGGAGGCAGGATATAGTGGTCAAAATAAAACAACGGGCCTTTGAAAGAGCCAACATTTCAGAAAACATGTCTGAAAACAGGATATGCACTCAAAGCTCTGGTACACACACAAGATCTGATGGAGAACGAAGGGTCCCGCCAAGCCTCTGTGTGTGTTGTCTATGAGTGTATGCATGCCTGTGTACCATCAGAAGCACAAATTATAAGAAGCTATTCTCGAAATTTTCAGATCCCCAAGGATATATATTTAACAGTCAAGACAAGATGCTAATGTCTTGTAGTATACATTCATGGAGGAGTACTTCCCTCTTTACAGTCTTGAGCCCATGGAGGCAACATATATCCACCCTCTGCTTTCAGTCCAGAAAAGATGTTTTTAATTTAAATTAAATAATTACACTAGTCTCCTAGGTAAAATATCCTGTAAACAGGGTATTTAGAAATGTGAGAGTCAATTTTTCCTGCTGTAAACTAGAAAAACCGACACTGGGAACCACTTACACCCTTGTTCCCTGAATGCGTAGAAGAGATGGGTACCTTTAAGTGGAATCCTCTGAGGTGACATTCTACCTTTGCAATGCTCTCATTGCACAATAAAGGCCAGACTTTAGACCTGTTGGCCAATTATTCTGTCATGTAAAGAAAAGACATTCTTAAAGTATTAGAAGCTGGATCAAGTTTGGTTGTAAAGTTAATCCAGAATGTTGTGTAATCCTATTTGAGATAATATAGTTTTAGTTTTTGTGAGAAATGAGCAACAAGCATGCCCAACTGCTCTGTGGACTTCAGACTCCAGATTTCTCGAGTCTGAGTCTTTGACTCATTCTTCAGAAACAAGTCTGCATTGGGGGATTCATGAGTCAGTCTCCTAGGTTAAAAAAACCGGTACTTGGAAACAATTTCAATTTGGAACTCAGTGGAACAGGGAAAGATCAATGACCATGTGGGCTGTGTGAGCTGAGGATAAACACTGAAGTAGAACTTGCTCAGAAACATTCACAACTATTCAAAGGATCTCCAAGTTGCCTTCTTGTAATGACTGCAGGGAGTGCACACACAATCACCTTGCCCAGATGGAGTTTTAGTCTCTCCAGCCCTCACCCTGGAAACTGACCTGTGTCCACCACCCTGCAAGCATCAGCCCCAGACAGGTGGTCCATCTATAGCCACTAAGCAGACCCCTTTCTAGGTCATCTATCCCTGGTGTCCTTTCCTGTTCACCCACCAACCTGTTGTGTAGGGGCTGCCCTTCTTGCTCGACCACTGAGAGGTACAAGGAGAGAATGCTGAGGACAAGGATGAGCACCCACATGGCCTGACCAAGAACCGCAACATGTGAACAAGCACAGCAAGCAGGTCCCCGGACACTGTCATCAATTTTATTATAGTGCTACTGAGAAATAGGCAGTCTTTGCTGATGCCTGAACCGAATGCATTTGAGGATCTGCTTTTGTTAGACATCCTTGTACTTGAAGTCCTAATTTCCAAGAACCTATGAATGATGATGTTAAGTGAGTACTTACTGAAATGCCTGTAGGAGCCTCAGGGATGCCCGAGGCCAAAGAGGGGAAAAAAGAAAGTCAAGTTGAGTAAAGGGAGAGACAGGGAGTCTGGACAGATAGAAAAAGAGAGGCTGAGGTGGAGGTGTAGTTGAGCTGAGAAAACAAAATGACCTGGAAAGGTTGGAGCCCCCCTCTTCCCCAATGGAGCTGGGCCAGCCTTCAGCCACTGGCTGCCTGAGTTCAGCCTGATGTTTGGGGGATAAAGAAGCACCCAGGGGATTAAGTTTTGAGCAGCAAACATATATGAAAATCCCAGCTGCTAGAGTAGCTGATGTGGTAAGTTGTTCTCAAGTGTGGGTGGTGATCTGGGTTTAGGGATTAATGTCTTTAATGTAAAGAACAGCTTAAATGCCCAATTTCTATGCAGTCATTCTGCAAATGGATGTTGAGCCCTCCAAGATTTGTATGACCTAATTCCTAAGCTGTAGAAGACTAAGTCAGAGTAAAGTCATTCTTTACTTAGGCTGGGAAATAAAAATAACATTTTACCTGATGGGTTCAGAGGGCAAAGTCCTTCAGAAGTGTTGAGGGGCTTCACACATGACTCATGTTTTCAGAGTTTTTCTTTTTTACCTGGCTTTGTTTGAGAATGGATTAGCATGGGTAGGCAAAAACCCAGGGGGTTCAGAGATTCAGGGGACCCCACCTCACCAATGCTGAGGCTTAAGATCTGTGAGCCACTTTGCTAAGCAAGGGCACGTATTAGCATAAGCAGGGACCCTGACCCTATTTATACTCCAACAGATATAAATAAGTGCTTCAAAGAGGCACACTGGCAACTCTTTCTACTTATCATGCAACAAAACAGGAGCTGGGCCAATGGGAGGGAGCGTGCCTAGGTATTTCTGAGTCAGGAAAGAACTCAGGGCTACTGCATACCTTATTGCTTCATCCTGTGCACCTCCAGGTATAGACTGGTTTTACGTACTAAAGCTTAGAGGCTCCCGAGAAGCTTCTATAACCCAGTGGCCAACCCACATCCCCTCTTATGGAAACTTGCTGAACTGCTTTGGACTCACATCCCGATAATACTGTCCTTGATGAAACACATAAAGGGAAGAATGACAGAAGGGTAGGCCATTAAATATTAGCTGTTCAAAGATAACAGAGATCCTGAGATCCCTTTTAAAGTGTACTTATGTGGGCATAGTGATAATGCTAATAATTATAAGTTTCCAACCGTTTACAAAAGACTTTCATGATTAACTTTTATTTTAATGACAGCACTACACTGTGTGTGTGACTTGCTGTGTGACTTGGAGTAAATCGGTCAATATGTCTAGATCTGCAATGTGTCTGCATGGTGGGAGAATATTGCCCACTGCATGATGATTTGCTTGTATTAAATGAGAAAACACATGCAAAACACAATTGTCTGGTTCACAGTAAGAGCTCAATAAATGGCAGCTATTATTATCTCTTGTTAAAACTGTAGTCAATGGAAGTATTTCCTAAACTCTAACCTATTATGGTACCCCAAGCTTTGGGGGGGAGGGGAGGAAGGGGTAATGACCTTACTAGGTTTGTTTCCATGTCTTTGTTTTTTCCCTATCTCTCCACCATTCTAACTGTTTTGATGGCTTTGGTGAATGTGGCTATACATTTGATTAAGCAATTTCAGTAGTTCAAAACCTGCTTAGCAAAGTCTTCTTAATCAATTAATCTATACATTTCATGTGGGTCACTAGAACCCTAAGAATGAGGAGACAGATGTTGTGTATGGACAGAACATGTTATGACATGAACACTCTCTCACCCAAGGGAATCTTAATGCTGTGCTCGGCTCACAGGGCTGGCCTCAGAACCAAACCAGAAAACAGCCTGGAAGCACCAGCATTGCAACAGGCACACAGCGAGCACCCAGGAGAAGTTAGTTCTCTCCTGCAAGGATCACTACAGACACTCCGACCCAATCCCCATTTCCCAGAGAGCAGATGCTCATATGGAAACTGTCCTCACATGGATAGGGGCCAGGGAGTCTGAGATGAGTTTGTAGTTTGCAAATGTATACTGACTGAATCAACTGAACTTCATGTTTTTTTAAAATAAGTAACTGAACACTCTAAGGACAGAAAATTAAGAATTGACAGGCATTGGGGTAGGAAAGAATTGATTACACAGCAGCAAACTTTGGCAGATGATTGATTGTTCTCCCCTAACTCACAAAGAAGAAAACGGCAAAGTCTACCTCTAGGGGAATAATAGCCAGTTTTCTCATTTTCTTGTAAGTCTACATAGGGTATTTATATTATTATTCTATCTTTTGGATGAGTAGGTAAAATGGTAATAGCTGCTTTTATTTGCCTTCAGATAGAAACATTTCTCTCTCCTTTATTGGAAATACTTTTAAGCTCATTTCTTGCTATTATCTCCCTCTACGAGTTGCAGCTTTGCATCCAGAGAAATGAAAACACAGGTCAGCAGCCGACTAACTCTGGAAGCACCTAGAAGGACCCAGGGATACTAGGATTGGACTTCCAAGTCTGAACCCCAATTTTCAGGCAGAGGTGAAGGAGAACAGGAGGCCAGGTGAGTGTGAGAAGATGCTTCACAGATTCTTTCTTCTTTCCAGTTCCCCTAGAAAAAGAAGCTAAGTAAATTTACTAAAGGTTATAGCTTAAAGTTGGAGATTTAATTAAATTTCAGGCTGTAGCCCTGTGTTGTGAGTGGTGAATTAAGGTCTGGAAAAAGGGATTTAGAGAGTTAAAAACAAATAAATTGAACTCTGTTTGGAAAGCATCTGTAATGGACCAGAAAAAGATTTACTCCTGTCCCTGGTCTCCTCATGTTAAGAACGGCGCTTCCTTCAGCATGGCTGAATTCCTTTGGCACAAACTCCCTGAGTTTCTGAGACCTATTTTCCACAGAAATGCTAGTTATGTGTTTCAGTCAGGATTAATTTAGGTTTTTTTTGTTTTTTTTAATTTCCTACATGTATCAGAATCATTCATCGAGGGGATGTGCTTATATATCCATTCCCAGAATCCTCTCCAGACATCTGGTCTCATTAGAAGATCAAATAGATCCTCTGGATTCATTAGTTGTTCAACAAAGTGGGAATTATTTTCTCACTGCTCATGTTTATAAGATATTCAAGACACTGATGAGAAAAAATAACTGCAAGAGAAATTACAGTCTTTACCTACAAAGGCAACTCTTTCAGTGGGCTAGGGAGGTGTTGAATTTGCTCTTCATTTCCAAAAGCATGGGGAAAGGACTTCTCAGCCAGCTTTGGTCTGAATATCAGAAGGTGTATTGAATATAAGCTATCACCTCAAAGAACATTCCTAATGCTATCACCTGGTTAGAATCCTGCATTCTTTTTGTGCCTGTTTTCACCAATATAGGGTATGATTGTATTTGGCCATTTTAACTTCTGAGCAAACCTACATGTTGTTGCCAAGGCAGATTCATCCAGAGAGTGAACTGTGTATAGAGGGAAAAGCACCAGAGAATGCTTTGGACACTCTCCGGGCTCAGAAGTGCTAGCTGGTAGATTCTCTATTCTGAATGATACCCCAGTGGCCTGAGAGAATTATTGTAGCTTCCTACAGTGACTCATTCACTCCCAGGGGACAGTCTGGGCTAAGAGAAAATGTCTCACTAATTATTAGTGATTTAGTAACTGGATGGTAGTGATGGACTTGTGATAACCTAGAGATTTGCTTAGCTTCACTGGCAAAAGCTTTTATTTCTGAAGTCAAGGGTTACATTACCTGTGTGTGTGTGTAGTGGACTGAAGCAAGGATGTGTACTGTGCAAAAGTATTGCTTCTTGCAACCTGAATCTGCTAGTCCAGTTTTGTCTTTGGTAGTTGTAAAATATTGGGCACATTCCCTGTGACTCTCAGTTTCTTTATAATAGTCTCCACCATCTCTTCCCACTTTGGAAAAATTTATGGTTTCTAGGCATGGCGTATCTTCAATGCACATGGGCTGTTGGGAAAGTTACTAGTTTCAGACCATGGATTTCATCTTAATGCCACTGGTTTGCATGGGGAGTGGGATTGTCCCATACAGGTATACAGAAGAACAGAACAACTCATTTATATATGTACTGTCTTTTTCCTTTTCCCCTGATCATCTTTCAGTACTGAAGTTGAATGGTTTCTATAAGGAAAATGTGTTGCACACTGCACTCCCCTTTTCCTTTTTCTTTTCATGCTATTTCACAAGTTGCAAGTTTGGGCTTTGTTAATTTCTCTTTTTTATTCCAGTAATTTTAATTTTAATTGTCTCTTGAAAATATGTAGAAAAACATCCCACTAAAATTTTCCTGGCCCTTCTGTTCTCTTACATAATAAGCGAATGAAATTGGTATTCTCTTGTGCATTGTAGAGAGTATAACTTGTCCTGGGAGAGTGAGCATGGAATCATTTGCAAAATTGCCGTATTATTCTATTAATTTCCAGGAGCAGATATATGAATTTTC
Source organism: Uropsilus gracilis (assembly GCA_004024945.1). Taxonomy (NCBI): domain Eukaryota; kingdom Metazoa; phylum Chordata; class Mammalia; order Eulipotyphla; family Talpidae; genus Uropsilus; species Uropsilus gracilis. The sequence goes on from PVHY01007149.1 coordinate 59,508, forward strand.
ACATTGGGTTGTAGGGATACAAGCATCTTTCCTTTAACTATGTCACTTGATGGGTAATTTGATGTGAAGTTAACAAGAAAAAGAGAAATGTTTACGGGAAAGCATTAATCTTCTGAAATGTTATTTAAAAATCACAGCTGTGAGAACTGGGGACTGCAGATTTCAGAGATGTCTTGGAGGTCTGCCAGGAGGAAGAGTCCTTTTTAGGAGTTGTCAGTGGGTGGCAGGTAGGTCATGCCCAATGGATGGCCCACAAAAATCCTCCTTGGCGCAATGTTTCTTGAATTGTAGGTCATGCCTCATTAGTGGGTCATGAAATCAATTTAGTGGGTCAGGAGCAGAAATTAAAAAAAAAAAAACATGAAATAAATTAAACTAAAGCAGGATAGAAGAGAAAATATCAGCAAGCATGGCAAAATTATGTACTTGCTAGTGAAACTTTGGTCCAAGGGTGGGGTGTATGTGGGTGTTGGTAGACCAACTTCCAGTATAAAATATATTTCTTCCTGCAGTTCATAATTAAATAGTCTCTGCCCTGGGGAGATATTTCAAGGCACATGTCTCAGTACAAGCTTCAAAGGATTTGCTCTGTTTTTGACAAAGTAAATTTATAAACACAAGGAAAAGGAATTCTTCCAATTGTGAATAGTTGTCTCACAATTCTGTATTTAAATGATTTCTAAGTTATTCTGAAGACTACTTTTTGTTCTCTGAAAAAACACCCCAATTGAATCACTCCTCTTCAGCCTAAGCCCAAGGTAAACTGTGCAGTGAGTGAGGTTCCCCTTTCAGATGTGTGTCCTCCATCCCAGTCCGTACACCCCCCCACCCCCGAATTTGTACTTTTCCCTCTTTCCTCTTCAAAGCATATACTCAGGGAAGGTGTAAATACACTGAACAACCGCAAGCAAGCAAGTAATAATGCTTTACTATGTCTCTCTCCCCAAGGCATTTGTAGTTTAGCCGAACAGTAAACCTCATGCTCTTAAAAGAAATTTCACAGAATTTCACCACAGGAGAAAAGAAAAATTTGAAGAGTTTTCCTACCACTCTTGAAGTCCTACCTATGACTGTCTATACTGACTACATAGCATTTCTTTTTTCACATGTAAATAATCTGTATAACTTCCCTGAGAATTTGCTGGGCACGGTGGGGCGTGTCTGTAAGCGACAGGAGTCACAGCCGGGTCTGGGGATCATGTTTCGAGTCTCACCCGGGGCAACACAGTGAGACTTAGTCCCAAAAATTAGCTGGATGTGGTGGTGCACACCTGTAATCCTAGCTACCTGGGAAGCTGAGGCTGGGGACTGCTTGAGACTGTGGTACCATGGACAACTTGAGTCTTGGTTCTATGGGCAAAAATAGTGAGATCTAGTCTAAAAAAAAAAAAAAAAACTTCCCTGAGAATTTGTGAAATATAACTTCAGCTGTTTTTATAGCTGTAATAGTTTTTTACAAAAGTGTCTTATAAAATTCTTGAAAGGAATTATTTTGTTTTACTCAACTTTGTATTCATCTCACACCCAATGTACTACTTGGAAATTTTTAATCTCTACTTAGTAGTTGTTAGGGGGTGTTTAACATACAGTGATACTACTCTGAAAGATATGTGCTGTTTCCCAAAGTCAAACTAATAAAGGCGTACAAGTGTGTTTTCCTTCTGAATGTGACAAATTATATAAAGCCTCCACAGACTTCCCATCGAGCAACAAAAAATTTTAAAGAGCATCAATATACCAAGTGTGTAACATCTGCCAGGCTCCTTCTACTAGCTGCTTCACCCACTTGTCTTATTACTCCTCGCAAAACCTCAACAAATGTATTGTTATTCCCATCATACCACGCACCCCAGAAAGACTCAGAGATCCACAACCTGCCCATGAGGACAGTTATCAAGCGGTGAGATTGTAACTCAATTCGTGTCCTGATTGTTAAGGTTGTCCTTGTCTTGCTTCCCCATCTTCTGAACTTTTAGCTCTACCTAACAATTATCATTTTCTTATCAAAAACCTTACCTGTCCCCTTAAGGACAAAGTGGTGAAGTCAGAACACCAGTAAAGTTTTCGTTGCTTTTATGTTTTTAATTTAAGTGTCCTGATTATCCCAGAGCAGTAAATACTCTGAAAATATCCACTCTGTTGGAAGGTGGGCCTCTGCTTCCCCCGCGAAACACAATCTCCATGTCCAGCTCTTAAAAGACAGCAGCAGCCGGGCACAGTGGCTCGTGCTTGTAAGCTTCAACCTATGAAGCGACGGGGGCTAGAGATGGAGGTTCGAGTCCCGCCTGGGGCCCGTAGCGAGACCTAGTTCCAAAAAAATAGCTGGGTGTAGTGGCGCGTGCCTGTCATCCCAGCGACCTGGGAAGCTGAGGCTGGGGATTGCTTGAGTCTGTGGTATCCCGGACAACGAGAGCCTGTGGTTCCACGGGCAAAAATAGCAAGACCTAGTCTCAAAAGAAAAAAAAAAGCAGCAAAGGACAAGGGAGTCAAGTGCTAGATATGTCCATCTTCCCAGAATAATGTTGGTTTCCCTGAACTTTACTGGACCTGTTCAGAGAACGGTTCTGTTTCCATATACAAGTCACAATGCTTTGTGAAGACAGCTATTGTTTCCACATTCCCTAGTCCTTCTACACAGCTTTGAACAGAAACCCTTCAAGCTCTGCATTGTTTTGCCCTTCTGCAGATCTGAAAATCTCCAACTGTCTTAAGTGCTCAGAAGCCACAGTAATTCAGTGGCCACTTCTTTGCTTCTGTGACAGCAAAAGGAAGAAATTATTTTGTGAGAGATAGACAAGTCCAGATATGACAAGTCCAGAATTTGCTTTTGTTTTTAAAACAGAATGAAACCACTGACTACCAAACATGGTAATTTCCAAACTTCTCTATAAGTTTCCCATATTAATTCAGTCTTAAAGTTTCAGGAAATAAAATAATTATGTAGTTAAACAGAGAGTCTTATACAAACAAGTACTGTGTTTACAATGTACCAATCCATTAAAATCAACGACAGACATAGATTATGAGAACTAAAACCCCAGCCAAGTATACTAGCACTCACCATGTGCCCACTCCCCAGCCAATGACAGTCAACATCCTATTGAAATCTGCTCTGAAAACAAAGGCTCTACCAATGTAATATCAAGGCAAACAGGTAGTAAATACCTATTTGACACTAACCAGCAGTAACATTTGCTTTCTTTTGGATCTAAGCACAACTTAAAAGTTGGCATCTTTTCTCCTTTGAAATGGCGCCATTATATTGTAGCAATTTATTTGGTTCATTTTTTCAAAGTTTACTTAGGTGCTGTTTCACACAGACTTAAATTTTCTAGCCATAAACCACCTGGTGAAAAGAAATAAGGAAAGGAAATAAAGATGTACTATTCAGAGAACACAGAGCTACCTATATTTTACACAAATGCCATCCTCACTCATCAAAATTAAAAGCTGCATAGAAGAAAAACCTCATGAAGTTAAGCTAGTTGTCAAGTCAAGGTCATAAACTTCTTTTACTTCATAAATCATACACAACAAAAAAAGAAGAAATACGTATTTTCAGCACCAAGACTCTCTTAACTAAAGCATAGTCAATCTCTCTGGAAAGGGGTGTTAAATTGTAAGAGCTGATGACCTACCTTGAGTTCCCGGAAGAAGATACTACTCCTGGCCCACTCCACAATGGAGAACAGGGTCTGATCAGCCATTTTGCACATAAGCCCAAATGTGCTCAGCTTTTCGTGTTTGCTCCGGTTAGCTTGTTCTTGCTGCAAATAGGCCATGATTTTGCCCTGGACTTGAGGCTCATCTGGCTCACACTTCAAAAGTTCCAGTATCAGGTGCGGGATGCTTGCCGGAGAGTTTGTCTGATAACTATCCATGTAGGAGTAGCCCATGAGTGACTCTGGCGAGCTGGTGTAGGGGTCTGGGTACTCAGACTTGATAGCCCGGCTGGGAAAGTGACCATATGTCTGGTAACCCTGCAGGCTGCCATGAGGTGGCATCGTCATGCTAATGGGGGATGTGACAAAGGGACTTCTGTCATAGTCTGTGGGAGGCAAGGCAGCATGGTTCAGAGGTAGGCCTTTGGAGGCAGAGTGGATGTTCTGAATTGCAGAGGAGATGGTCAGCTCGGAGGGCATTGCCTGGATCACCTGAGACATGGCTTCTAACTTAAGTCCATTGGCTCGGATGAGGGCCTTTTTCTGCTGCTTCAGGGCCCTATCTCTCTTGTACATTGGGCCAAACTTATTCCTTCCCCCGCGCATTCGGTCAGCCCTTACCGCTGTTAGGGGAAGAAAGGAAGGAAGGGTATAAATAAGATGCAGATTATTAGCTTGCTCCAGAAATGTTGAAAATTGACCAGAAGTGGTATGTGTGCGGCTATTTTCTTCACAATGGTGCATGAAGATTTCAACAAAAGCCCTGTCCTCTTAATTTATGAATCCTTTCCTCAAACTGTATTTGTCATCAAAAAAATATGTTAGATCTGTAGGGACATTTTAACCCTATAGTAGACTGGAGAGATTGCCTAATTTTTGCTCCTCATGGGAGATACAACAAATGGCTAAGAAAAAGTGTGAAGAGTATCAGTTTCTATTACCACTTGCATTGTGGTTTCTCTATAGAAACCACGATGAGGGGAAATTATTAACCTATTTCTGGATTACATTGAGAATGTTTTCCCTAAGAATATCTTCCTCCCTCAAAGCCACTTTGGCTCCTTTGCTGTAAAAGGGTTAGATACATGTTCTTCTTAAAAAATCACTCTCACACATCAGATAACCCCCAGTTAAGGTTTTTAATTTAAGCAGACCTGGACATAATTAAAGCAAATTAATTTCATGAGCTGTCAACAAAGTCCACCACTGAGATGCCTGCTGTGTGAAGTCTAGGTTGTGCCATGAGTTATCTCCCCCCAAGTCCATAGTGGCTAATGGCAATGAGACAGAAACCAGTGACCTCTGACAGCTTGTGACAGACATGTTGAAACTGCTGGAGGTTAAGGTTTTGAGCTTTTTATCTTAGGATTAGTATCACATTAAAAATTTATGTGAATGCTGGGAATCCAGAATACTACACAAGAAAATAATGAGTTTTTCAAGTGAGTGATAATTTATTGGATATTCAATTGTTTCATATCACTGTTAAGGAAGCTTGACTATGTACCACATGTGACTTACATTTAAAAAGCATACCTTTTAAGGTAAAGAAATACTACCTTTCCTTTTGTGAAAAAAAAGAAGACAAGTGACATCATAAGAAATCACAACATTTAACTTTCCACATTTTATTTTTTGGGTCTCGTACCATAGTATCTGCCACACTAGTTTGCTCCTTGGAAAATGATAATAAAGTGATTGATGACAAAGAAATTAACAAGCAACAATTTACTTTTTAACACTTTTTAAAAACAATACTGAGCTAACAGTTCTCATAATAACCAAAGTGGTTACTTCTGTGGGAAAGGAATCTACTAGCAATTTAGTAGATTTATTTGAAATTTTTGAGTATTTCTGTTAAGTCTAAGTTTCACATAATAGAAAAATGCCAAGCAAAAGTAGCCTGTGTCACATTGATCAAATAAAATGCACTCTTGAATCTGGCACATATCAGTGATATGTATCCTTTATTATTACTTCATTTGCAGTATATTTAGTCTGTAGAAACTCAGTGGATCAGAGACTGAAAATCCACAGTACACCATAGTAAGTCCATGAGCTACAAATTATTTACAGCAGTCACATATTAACTTTACTCCTGCCAATCTGCACATTGTTAAGTACAGTTTCTGTTCATTCAACATAAAGTTTAATGTGGTTTTTGAGCAACCACACTCTTGTTCTTGTCAAACCATTGCTACTGATTTAACAGTATATAATTTTTCATACTTCCCACCTCAAGCAGACTCAGTTATTAAAAAAAAAAGGAAAAGAACTATTCTTCCTATACTATCAAAAAAGATACTTTACATGATAAATTCTTTTTCCCAAGCAAAGTCTTTAACTCTTGCTCAGGAGTCATGAAATTTATAATCACAATTATACCAAGTTTACCTACTTTAAAAAATTAAAATTAAGCTTTTATGAGGGCACCCTGATTTGAAAACCTAAAGGATTTAAAAAAAAAAACAACAACAACTTTTGCATGTTATTTTTGTTTTTCTTTGAATTACTTTAGTCCTACTTTCATCTTTTTAGTATCAAATGCATCTGGCCCGCAAACTGAAAAAAGGGGTGGCAACTGATATTAAAAAATTTTCCCTAGTACATTTAATCAGAGTTTAAATGACTGAATATTTTGCCAAGAGTGAAAGATCTTAATCATTATTGTCAATAATGTCAAAGGACTAGGAAAATATTGTTATCATGCTAGAAGTACAATGTTGTCTTAAATTCTGTCCTTGGGGAGTTTTAACAGACAGTAGTCTTTAGAATAATCTTACCTTCTAACTTCATTCCAACACTTAGACATTTTTGAAATCGACAGTAAGGACAACGTTTTCTCTGTGTTTTGTCAATTTGGCAGTTCTGGTTTTCTATACATGTGTACCTTTTGTTATTTTGAACTGTTCGCTTAAAGAATCCCTATAAGACAGAGAAATTAGAAAGACATTATAAATCTGAAACCCATCTCTTCCATTGTTTTATTTTAAGGCAATCACCAGTAAATCTTTTCATTGCACCATTTGAGCCCTTCTGTGGTTCTGTGGTTTGTTTTGCATTTTAACAAGATCAACCCTCCAAAATACTGCCAGGCCGTAGTGCAGATTCTTCTGGCACCACAGTTATATTCCTGAAGAATTACATCAAATCTTCTGGAATCTGGCATACACTATTTCAACTCCACTATACATTCTATATTGACCAGTGATTTTTTTTTTTAAATCTACTTTTTTAGTCCTTCACGTTCAGACAGAGGTACTCCACTCATAGAGTTCACATTATTAAATAGTCTAATAAAATTTCAGTAGCTAACTACTACAGAATGCCAGTGGAAAAACTGAAAAGAAAAACACCCCAGATCTTTTACAAATGTCAGCCTTAGATAGTTTAAAGCAAAATGATTTAAAGAATAAAGTGGAAAAATATTCGTAATTCCATTGGAATGCATTCAAGTAAGGGAACTGTAAAAAATGGTGGAAATGATGGAAAGGAAAGAAATGTACAGTAAAGGACTGACTTTTAGCACTGTCTATGCTTTCCTTAGATTGATTCAAAAGAATCAAAAATAAAGCTTACTATAACAGCTTTACCAGGATGGTCTATTGTTATATTTATCCCACTAACCATAAAGTGATACACTCTTACTTTGCTATAGAGAATGAAGTGTTTAAATAACTGTACTGAACTTTCTGCTGAAAGTTGCTGAAAATATTATCAAAGATGCTGAAAATATTATCAAATACAGGGAATATATATAAAACATTTGAGATAAACTTGAAAATGATTGATATTAAGATTTCTTCCATTTAAATAAGTCATGTTCATGAGAAGTACTCCCCTGTAAACTAAGATCTGTTTTTTTTCTCTTTCTGATATAAATTAAAAAAAATCTTTAAAATTATTTTTGAAATAAGTCCGAGTAAAATCATGTATTTGAGAACTTAGACTTCTATGTCTGTGGATAAAAATTGTTCAGACTTGTAGCACAGAAAACTCTGAAGTTAAAGTGTATTTGGGAAATACTTTGTCATGTCCCTCTCAAGAACAACAGTGCTTTAAGTATATATAAGTCAAGCAAAATCAATATTTAGGACTGCTAGAAATAGAAGTCTTTCTAAGGTTGCATCACTCTACTATAATAAAATATTTTAAAGCCATGAGACTGGTAAAGTTTTCTAAACAGGATAAATTTCTCTGCCTTTTGCACTAAACCATACACATATTTCTAAAAATCATCTTTCTAAGACTAACTCATTCTTTGTTGAGTTTTAAAAAAGGGTAAATTTAGCTTTGTAAAGGAATTCAATGGTTCATTTGGGTTGTGAACACGGTATTTCTCAGACAGCAACTTGAAGCAAACCTTGCAGCTTTCACAGGTGAGGAGTCCATAATGGTAGCCAGACACTTTATCTCCACACACAGGACAGAGCTCTTCAAGATCTTCATCGTAGGAGTAATTCACCATTTTAAACTGAGACACTGAAACAAGAAGAGAAATGTATATATACACATATTCAATTCATTTACTATGTAGCTTTTAATCCTGCAATGAAAGGCATTTTGGTGGTTGGTGGCTAAATATCACCAGTTAAATAAAAAATAAAAATATCTTTTACCTAACTGTACTGGAGGAGAGTTTTTAACTCTTCTCTTTGTACAGTGAAAGTAAAACGTAAAACTTTCACTGCATGTTCCAGTGAGTACTCGTTTTACATTTTTTAAATTTAAAAATAACTCCAGCTTCCTTTGTTAAAAATTTTTGAGACGAATCAGTGAAGACAAGTCTCAGAATCTGCAAAGGAACAAATCAGGAGTGTGAAGTGCATAAAGTAACAACTGGGAATTTCTCACAACCATCCTTAAAATTAAGTTCTAAAATGTCACGTTTGGTAGAGAAACAAGCACAAACATTATTTTCCCACTCTGAGTCTGCTGCAAGCACCTCTGGCTTATAAGGATAGCAATACCAATTTGCAATTTGCGAACACTTGACCGAGAAAATGAAGCCCCAGAAACCTGCTTCTCAGCATCAGCAGCCCCACTTTAAGAAAACAGCCTGCGGCTCCCAGCGTCCAGAGCTGAGACTAATCGAAACGTTCAGTTCCGTATTGACAGGACTTCTGTTCTGGATACTTTTCATCTCCCCCTATTTGAAAATCTGTAAAAGCAAAAAGGTAAGGGGGGAGGGCACCCGGAGTGGGGAAAGGGGGAAAGATACACATGCGGGTTTGGTTTCGTCGCAAGGAACTGAAGTTTTGTAATGATCTTCACATGTTTCCGATCATCACTGCAAAATATAAACACCCCGAGATCAGCCAGTGAAGTTGAACAGAAATCAGGCCACCGCTTTGCGTCGCTCACTGCGCGGATCTGGTAATCGCCTTTCTCCGGACGCAGCCCAAAGATAAAACCATGCATAGGAAAGGGACCGATTGAGAGACCCCAGATCATACCTGATCCAGTCCCTCCCCGCGACTCCGCGTCCACGCGCGCCCGGTATCCGTGCGCGGTCGCGGTGAGGATGGATTGCCAGAGGCTGGACCGCGCAGTCCGGCCCGCACCCCTCGGGGCTCCTTCCTCTAAAACCCAGGCGCACACTCGCCTCTGGCCCCTTGCTCAACCTTCGGCTACACACAGGCGCACAAATACCCAGTCGAGTTTGTTTTAAGTTAATCAGTGGCATTTGCAGGGGGCGGGGCGGAGGGGGGGGATGGGGAACCGATGGCGGGGCCGAAGTTTCCTCTGATTTGTTTACCAAAAAGGAAAGAGCGCTAGCCCCCACCCCAAGCCTTATTACCCAGGTGGCCTCCAGGTCAATGCCTAGTTCTTGTTTTTTTCTCTTCTTTAAAAATTAAAGTTCTGTTTTCTCTGAGGATTCTGCGGGCCTCCAGAGCGCAAGGAGGGGAAGGGGTGTCATTCGCAGTTCTTCCCGGCCGAGGGCCGAGCATCGAGCGACTGAGTCCAGATCTCGTCCCGAGCCGGACAGCCCAGAGCTGAGCCTTGAACCTTAGTGAGTTAGCTAGGGTTCGGGGTGAGGGCACGGGGTCCCGGGGAAAGATGCTCCCCCAGAGCCGGGCGCTCGGACTCCAAGAAATAGATGCAGAGGCTGAGCGCAGTCCAACGGGCCGTGCCAGCTCGAGTCCGAGCCTAAGTGGTTCACCCTCTGATATCGGGGGTTTCGGGGCGACGGAGTTTTCGAGCAGTTCGTTCATAGACCCATCTCTTAGACAACTTGT
>PVHY01007150.1:0-31435 GCA_004024945.1 Uropsilus gracilis
AGTTCATTTAAATGAGACAATTCCTTGACTCAATCTGTAGAGGATGGACTATGATGGAAAGTAGCCAGTTGGTTCTGCCAGAGGATTTTCTCTCCACAATCACTGGAAATTTCTCAAATAGAGACACTAGTGTTCAGTGTGAGGACAGTGACTAACTGACTTAAAAAAGTGGTGAGGGTAGTGATGGATGAACTGACTTAAAAAAAATGTGATTGGGTAGGTTTGGAATATATCAAGGTGTATACAAATTGTTCTACTAATATATCTTCCAAGAGCATAATGGGGAAGGAAGTTACGCAGGATAATAGAAGTTTTCAGGATTTCCCTGTTCTCTTTGCTTGACATTTACCTCCATATTTATTTTTCTTTAGTTGCTCTGATACTTGCTTAGATTTCTTAAGATTATTTAAAAATCCTCACTTAAAAATGTTATTAGATGTTTCTAATTTTTTTCTCTTCTTCATGCCCAAATAAAACAAAATTATACTCTCTGTATTGAGAAGTCTTTTAAATAGGAAGTATTTTCATATTTTATCAACCCATGATTCACCCCCATCCTGTCTTTGGTATTTTAAAAAGTTGACAATGAATTTATGTTTGCTTTCCACATTCTGCAACTTTGCTGTACTATGTAATAGCTGTACTATGTAATATTGGTTTCACTCAAATTCTTCATGAAAATAAAATCATCCATCCATCTTATATTATCATTGCATTAACAACAATAATTCATCTTTCTAGAATACATAATAGCTATAATGCTAAAGACTTTGCATTAATTCTTTCAGTCTTAGTAACCATCCTTGCATGTATGTGCACGTGCATCATTTTAAAGATGAGGAAACCGAGATTTTGAGAATCTGTAACCCATCCTACATTTTCAGTTACTTTCCAGCTCTCCTATGCATTCCCTCAGTTTCTGCAAAAGCTTCTTTTAAACAATGGCCCCCAAGCCCTGCAGCTGTATGGAGCTGTCTTCCTTTGCTGTCTCTATCTCTTCTTGCACTGACTTTTTCCTGATGTGATTCAGGGGTTAGGCTTCATTCCATTCCAGTTCCCTTTCTATGTATATTGTGCATGCTTTTCATCTCTTAAATCCCAAGGCATTATCTGAGAGTAGACAGCAAGCAGCAGAGCATCCAAGGCCCTGTTTACAGGTGTGCTGTAGATGGCAAGATAACTGGGAAGTGGGGGAATTAGCTCCAACAAGCTTCGCAGGCACTGTGGGGTTGGGAAGCCTGCTCCCTAGGTCTCCTCCATTAGTGCAGTTTATTGCTGCCCGCAGTTCTTGATGGGAAACATGGCAAAAATACTGTGGAGATTTGATTTACCTTCTGGCAAACAGGGGTTTTATTCCATGAAGAATGTTTGTTACATGGAAGTCTTTCTTCTCTGTTGTTTGATAAAGGGTTGGGAATAGGGCGAAGAGAGGGGAAGTAAGTTCACTTTGTTGTCTTTCCCTTCCTCCAAGCCTGGTGTGAAATTCCACTTGGCATACTCTCTAATATTTGGCCTGAGTAGCACACACAATGATACATAGTGTATACAGGAAGCAAAATTCAACAGAGTACCTTTGGCTACCACCCATGCTTATACAAAGGAGGAAATGGGCCATTATCCCACTTTCTACTTGCTGAACTTTGGCTACCATTGCTGTGAGGACAATATTTATCCTCATCTCACTTCATTCAAACTACTGTATTGTTTTCAAGACACAGTATGAGGCAACAGGAACAAGGCCCAAGCAAAATAAACCTTTACCTACCACAGCCAGACAACTAATAAGCCTAAGAGAAAATAACTTTACAAAACCGGGTCTACTTAAACATGGTGGGATTTGGGCACCGGGAAGCTTATAAAGTAGCAGTGGTTCAACCATCAAGTCCAAGTCCCTTAAAAGCATTTAAAATTCCTCAGATCATAGATTTTCTTTTAAATGGAAAGGACATTAGGGGTTGTGGAATTCAGACAAACTATTGATTTTACGATGCATGGAATACAGATGTACAGAATTCAGAATCAATGGGAATATATGTATTGCTCAGTTTTCAGTAGCTAGTAAGATTCAGACCCTGCACCAGGATTTGGTGGTGGTGGTGGGGAACTCTGACTCACACCCTTCACATATTGTTCTTCACAGCAGGTGGTATGCAGTTTTAGTAGCTATGGATTTGAATATAGTCAACTTTTATTATTTCCCCCATTGAAGATCTGATTTGTAAATTTTCTACTAAAAGATTGTAATTTTGTGCTGGTTTTCTGTATGATGAAGCACACTTCACACCACCCCCACCTTCATTGATACTAATCTTCATTTATACTTTAGTCATTTACTGTGACTAAATACTAAATTTGGTATTCTGTGCTTCCTTCAACAGATGCATAAAGGGATTATTTCTGTCTAGAGGCCACCCTGAGGCTGTTTCAGCTCAGGATTGAAGAAGAAAGTTTACTAGAATAAGATCAGGAAGTGTGGACTGAGTAGTAGTTTGTATGCTTAGCTGCTAGGGCAATGCTGGAACAATGGAGGGTGTTAATTGGAAGAACCTACCCCACTATAAAGAGGGAGAGAGAATGGGAGGGATGGGAAAGGGAAATTAAGAGGGGAAGGGGGAAGGGGGAAGCAAGGGAGAAAGTGCCAGGGAAGAAAGCTATGGAAGCAACTGTAATGTTGTGGTAAAAGTAAGAAGTGGTTATCTAAATAACTGGTAGAGTGACTACTCTTTGTGAGAAGACTCTTTTGTTTGTTAGTATATTTGTGTATTATAAAACATTTAATGGGTCAGTTAAGTCTGACATGATAGGCCCTTTGAGTTTAAGTTCTAGGAGGAGCTCTCATGACAATATATTAAAAGTAAGTATAATTTCAGTGCAATAAAAAAGGGACTAATAGAAGTGTGAATTAAAAAATGTGAAGATCATATTTTTAATTTATATGATAAAATCAGTCGTAGAAAATAACAATAATGAAAAAATAGTATTTCAGTTCTACTTATTAACAGTGTTATCAAATGCTACAATAGCATCATCATCAAATTAGCATTTAAATTCCCATTTATCCCAAAAGACCAGTCATTTTAAGTCACTCATTTAGCTCACTTCTCTGATTAGAGTGCAGTGGCCTTATAAACACACTAGATGCTTGTTTTTGTTGGGTAACTATGACATCTGATCTCATGGTCTAGGAACAGCAAGCAGTTGTTTCTATGGGTTTGTACAATATCATGGCAGAGAGACCTTTTGCAGTTCCTCTGAATGAATTCTAATGGAATTTCTTTGAACTTAAAAGTGGCACCCCATACAAACAGCTAAAACTTCCCTATAAGTCTAAATTTATTTATCCATAACATGAAGATTACAATGTTTATCAGTTTCTCCTTTGAGAATCGAATCTAATAAGATATGGAATGTTTCGGACACAATATCTTAAATATCTGGTACACATAGGATATGCCAAGTACAATTCTCTTTCTTCTTGTCTGTATAAACAAAAAATTGAGCCGGGCACGGTGGCTCGTGCTTGTAAGCTTCAGCCTATGAAGCGCCAGGGCTAGGGATCGCGGTTCGAGTTCCGCCTGGGGCCGGTAGCGAGACCTAGTTCCAAAAAAAACAGCTGGGCGTGGTGGCGCGTGCCTGTCATCCCAGCTACCTGGGAAGCGGAGGCTGGGAATTGCTTGAGTCTGTGGTACCCCGGGCAACGAGAGCCTGCAGTTCCACAGGCAAAAATAGTGAGACCTAGTCTCAAAAAACCAAACCAAAACAAAACAAACAAAAAAAAATTTATGCTTTTTATACCTCAAAGAGAAAAAAAAAACAGCTCAAAATACAGGAGACTGAATTACCTAATAATTTCGGTTTAAAGATGTATATTTTTTAAGGTAAGCTGAGTATTTCTAGTACTGAAAAATGACTATTTTTCTGGACAAGCCTGAAGCCACTGGATTCTAATGCATCTTTTTTTTTTTTTTTTTTTTTGTTACTGAGAAATCCTGTCCCTGGATGAATACAACTAATCAGTGTAAACAATGAGAAGGGAAAGAAAAACCGTGTGAACAGTCAAAGTGCATATAACCCTCATGTGTACCTTACCTCCCTTCAAAAAAAAAAAAAATAGATTCTAAATACATAGATCTCTGTTGACCAGTTGTTCATTTTTGTAAAATCATGATCATGAAAAAATAGATCTAAAAGTAGATGCAAATGTTAGTTTCCATTTAAATGGACATTTCATGAAATTTTGACTTCTCTATCCTTACTCCTCCAAAGAACTACCAAAGACAATGAGCTTACTCTGCTGATATATTTCTGAGATTTATTTTGCTCCTGACTATTAATTTTGCCTTCATGAATGAAATGGACCGTCGATAGGTCACCATCACACGAGGACACTGTTGCTCCCTGCACTCGTTTCCATCACTGTCAAGGAAGAGTAAGTGTCCTAGTGGAGAGTGACATTTTAGCTGTCTCGAGTGGTTTTTATTCTAAACTCAGTTATCTCTAGGACAGAAAGAAGGTGTCAGATTTCTCACTATAGCAGATCGTGTAATGCTAGATGTTTTATTGACAGTTTAGTGCAGTTCCTCGGTAGCTACCATTCTAGGCAGAACTAAGCTCATCAAATTATATGTGTCCATCAGATCAGGGTTCTCTGTAGCAATCAAGATATAAAACCTTATGATTAAAAATCAATTAGGGTAACAATATCAATGCTGAAAATTTGAAAATGCTGTTACATTAACTAAATATTTACTTTGTGTATGTCTTTTTCAAGTGTGACTTGCAGTGGATCCAAGGAGATTTTTTTAAGATGGATGATACTTTAGCTTAGGCTCACTAAACTTCATTTTAACAACTTACTTGGGAAACGGGAGCCACAAGAAACAACACTATATTAAGAGTAGATGTTATCATTGAGGGTATAGAGAAAATTGACATATCTTTTGAATCACAACTTGATTTACTCTAAAATCATTTGTATAACTATTTATGTACACAAATTCGGCCCTTCCAGATCTCACATACCATCTGCTTTGTGTGAATCAAGGCTAAACACCTTCTCAATCAGAATTAAACACATCACAGACTCTCTCCCACTCTCTATCTCTCATAGAAACAACCTCCCTCCATTAGGAACAGATTGCATTCTGAGTAACTTGATGTCTGTATGGCTAATAGCACACATACTGCCTTCCAGAACATTCCGAATCCCCAGAGTTCTTTGTCTCAGGCTGCTTGACACAGATCACACAGTAAACAGGTAGGGCTATACCTTCAGCGACAGCAAACATGGGCACCATATTGAAATCTTTAGATAATTCCTATTAAAAAGACACCCCCCCTCAAATTTTCCCCTCTAAAAACATGAAAAATTTGACAAATCTATTAATAATTAGTTTCCATTTTAATATTAATATTTAGTGTTTCTAGACCTTTATCTTAAGCTGCTCTTGAATTTGAATGCCAGAGAAGCACTGTTCCCCCACTTCAACCTCAAGCAAGTTCTCATTTGTTCAGGACACCCAGTCCTTTCTGTGCTTATCCATCAGGTTCTCTGCCTGTAAACCTTACTGCTACTTGTGACTGCCCATTTTTCATTTGTACTGGATTATTATAGTTAATGAGGAGTTTGTGGTATAGATACTAATTTCTTTGTATTATCTATACATTGCATTAGTAATGCTTTCCTTCACAACTGAATGGTTTCGGAATATTTCTCAATACAATTTAAACAATGGTCTAAATGTCAGCTTTTAGCTTTTGTGCACCCCCTTTCTTTAATGGAAAAGACATCATGCATGCTTTCTGACTGTCTGGCCTAGAACAAAAACCATGTTGACTCTGCTCTCTAATTAGTGAAGTGCATTTTTTTTGCCATCTTATTATTGGTGAGCCAGGCAGATCAGAGCCAAATTTCAGAGGTGGGTTGATCCTTGAGCACCTGAAACACACACAGACACACACACACACACACACACACACACACAACCTCCCCATCCGTCTATGTCCTTCACCCTATCTTACGTCTGGGCATAAGAACTTCTGCCTGTCATGCTCCAACACAGGAGATACGGATAACTCTTAGTGTATCTGCTCTCACTCACCGAGATATTTAAGAATAAATAGTTCAGGAGTACAGGGAATTTAAAATCTTTTTGCTGTGGGAGGAACATACATGTTATGGGTGGTGAAGGGATGCAGGTTCTGGAATAGTAGCTATTATTACTGCAATTATTATTGAAATTATTATGGTTATCTCCATAATAAAGACAAGAGCTATAATTATGTGTACCTATTTTAACCTGGCTAAAAATGATCTACAGTATTATCTGACTTGACGATATTTTAGTTCCCAGGATTGCTGAAATATTTATAGTAACTAAGGGAAATTCTATCCAGGCTTTACAGTGGATGGGAACATAGTTCAGTATCTTTCTGACAGATACCACAGGCAACAGAGCCTGGTGTCTGTCAGACACCTTTATTTTATTTTATTTTTTCTGTTTCTTTAGTTTAAAAAGGTTTTATAATATGTAGGAATAAAAATACTTAGGTTTTATTTTCTCTCTCCATAAAATATACTGAGAATATTATAACCAAAGGCAGAACTTTAATAAATGCATTATTTCTGAATTTGGGTCCAAATGTACCACATGTCCTTGGGGAAGAAGTCTTATATTGTCACATGGAAAAGTGTTCCTATAGCAATATGGGAAAACACAGGCAAACTTGTAACCCTCAAAGCTGCCAAAAGCTCTGAATCAAGGTGGCATGTTTTCAGATTGAATGGCCCAAAACGATATAGTCTTATTTGAAATTAAAGCAATATACCAGGTTAAAATGGCCAAAATATATTTGGAGACTGAGATGTACCTTTGCAGTGA
Source organism: Uropsilus gracilis (assembly GCA_004024945.1). Lineage (NCBI taxonomy): Eukaryota > Metazoa > Chordata > Mammalia > Eulipotyphla > Talpidae > Uropsilus > Uropsilus gracilis. Next base: position 6,882 of record PVHY01007150.1, read on the forward strand.
CTGCCTTTTCCTAGAACACACTCAAACCTGATGAGATGGAAAGAGTGCCATGCAATCACTTCCTCTTGAAGAAAAGAATTTATCCCCCTGTGTTTATTCCTACCCTCTAAACAAAAATGCTTCTGTCTCTGCACTGTCAATTTTTAGAAACTGCACATCAAAAATATATCACTTAATTATAAAATGACAAAAATGATTTGTCCTATTTTATTAACGTGCAATAGGTCAAAGGGAGAAAGATCTACTTGTGGGCTTATCACTTTAGAAGATAAACTCTTTAGAAGCATAGCAAGAATTTATGTATTTTAAAGTCGCAAACAAAATTTTCTTCTGAGATAGTTCTTTTGTCCCTGATTTCTTACTTGGTGGGTAGGCTTTTGAAAAGTAAGTACAATAATAATAAAAAAAAGATATGTTAAAATTATTAAAATTTGGGGGTTATTAAGAACTCCAAATCTTATCCCTTATAGTATTTTCATTTAATATATCTTTTAGAGATCTAATATTTTATATATATATTCTAAATAGCACATTGATACACACACTCAGCTTAGAGGTGGTCATTTACAAAAAGCAGTAAAGAATAATATTAGAATGAAGCATTATATCTTACAATTTTTTTAAAAAGGTCAGTACTTTCAACCTATAAGGAAATTTCTTGGACTTTAAAAAATCTGCTTATTGATCAATAAAATATATCCTACAATGTTACTTAGAATATTTTATTTTAATATAAGAAATATTCAAATTATTTTTCTTAAGTCATGGAAGTATTCATCAAATCATAATGTGCAAAATAGCAATTCATTCATACTTCTAAGTCAGATTGATAATCGTAACAAAACAGTAGTAATTCAAAACTATGACTTTGAAGAAGAGTATTTAACATTGGATAAAACTTGACATCTTGCCGAATATACAAAGATAAAAATTCTTTGCAGCAGAACCAGGAAATTATACTCTGTGATATTACTTACATTTGGGCTTTTCCAGTCAGGTTTGAAAAAAAGAAAAAGACACTAGAATTTTCCTAGTTGAATGTTGATCAGTCCTCAATGATTCTCAACAATAAATTCATTTTTTTATGAAGAAGTTTTGTGAGGGAAGGTAAGAATAGATTAACTCGTACGAAAGATTTGCCAGAGTCAAATTCTGTGACATCTCTCATTTGTCTTCTCTCCTCTGACCTGAGTCTCCTTCACGATCAGTTTGTTATCACTGGCTATGTTCATGGAATAAACTCAGTGTTTTCAAATATGTACTAGGATTTTATTTGTGGGGCCAAATGTGCTCTAGGATTTTATTTTCTGGCTTAAATCATTGTGGGATTTGACTACTTGAGGGAAAAAAGTAAAATTAATTTAATAAGTCTTTCAAAACATTTTTTTCAGGAGAGGTACATTCATCTGGATCTTAGTTTGTTATTAATTTTCCTGGACCAACATGTAACCACTGATCTCAGAACAAAAATATCCTCATGAACAAAATTCTGTAGGAGTCATGTGAAAGTAAGTGAGAAATTGCCTGAAGAATAACTAGTTATCTTCTCTGTGTCAGTCAGAGATATCTTCTTGATAAATTTTTTACAAATACAAATACACACACACACACATACACACACACGCCTATATAAACTTAAACATACACTTTCAAATCTACAGTGATAAACAGCCATGTGAGTCTTTATGTTCTGTCCTCTGTGTATCACACAAAAATATTATTTGGAAAGTTAGCTAGGATTGCTATTCTTCATTAAAAGACCTATAAATTATATATTATAATAGATGATGACAAATCAATAAGAGATATGTTTGACATTCTTCTATCAGCCATTCAGCCAAATCTAGTGTGAGACGCAGGAACCTGAAATCATAGGGTGCATAATCATCATCTATTAGTAAACAGTGTCAGCTAAATACATGACATTGTTATAAATTACCTTTCTTTAGTCTATGGTTCTTTCAGATGGACCTTAAAAGTTTAATAAATAAACAAACACCCCAAATAATAGTTATTTTAAAAATCCTCATTAGTGATGATTCATTTAAGAAAAACTTTGGCCAGAAAATTTAATTAATTTAAAACTGGAATCCTTTGTCTTTTGTAAAAGCTCTCCCACCCCAATGTTTGAAGTCAATTTATAAATCTTCACTATATTCTCCTATTAAAAAAAGAAAACTAACACTTGAAAATGTTTCTATTATGGTCAATCACTTTCTTTTGATATGTACATACAGATCATATGTAGAGCAGTATAAATATACACACATTTACAATGAACTAGTCATTAAACTAGGTTAAAAGTGTAAACTGATTTCAAATTTACCATTTTTACAATAATCAGTTCTTTAATAGTCCGTTTCATTATTAGAATATAATGTATTTCTACCATAACCAAACATTTTCATAAATTGTCATGATAAATTGATATCTGCTATTGGATATTTGCATTCATTAGACAAATTTTTTTCTTAGTGAGAACTTAGCCATATGTGGAAGTTGAGTACTATCATTTGAAGAGATTTCACCTCTCCAAGATGGACTAAACAAATCAAGCTTAAAAGTAGAAAGAACTAACAACCTTGTTGAAAATTTCAATTTTTTTCTTACAAGGAACATATATTTTTCTATGTTTAATGTTTATTTTTTTTATTTAATTTTTTAATTTTTCATACAGATTGATTTGTACATGTATTGTTAGACCCTTCACTTCCCCCTTCCTCCCACTCCCTCTCCAATGTCTCCCACCTCCCTTTCGTTTCAACTCATTGGTGTTTGGCCCGTTGAGCTTTTCTCTTTACTGGTGCAGTCTTTTTCCTGGATGATGGCCTGTTCTCCTGGGACTTCGTGGCCTGTGCTGCTTCAATTTCCATGGACGTCTTAGCAGCGAGTATTTGCTCTAATCATGTGTGAACCCTTGTAGGTCAGTTGAAAGTCATTTGCATCGCCCTTTGTCCTGTCTCCTCTGTTGCAATGCTTTCTACGATGGAGGTGACTCTTCTGTTCTCCAGACCTGTGCGATCACAGGGATTTGCATCACGTCATTCATCTTGTTTTTTTCTCCATCCAGCATTTATTCCGAGTTGCTGTTTCTCATTCTTATGGTTCTGGCATCTGAGGCTGGGCTCCAGCATCCAGCCATTTGTGGTAGAGAGGTTCTTTCATGGAGGCCAGTTCCATTCGGTGGTAGGCCCAGTTCTACTCCTCTCCCTCTGTTTGCAGTTGTTCTGTGGACTTGTCTCTTTTTTTTTGTGGCCTTTTCCTTTTCAGGAAATGGAGTGTTTTGTTGCTGCTGAACACAATCTGGATCATGGGTTTGCTTCTCTGCCCCCAAAGTCACTGTAGGTGTAGTTCTGTGGTTGATCATCATTTCAATAGTCTTTAAAGTTTTGGGACCTTGTTGTTCTAGTCATTTTCATTTTGGTCTCACCCAGGTGTCAGATGTGTCCGGGCCCTTTATTCTTTAGTAACTGCTGCAGAATAGGTGGATATTCTTGTTCTGCTCTGATTTTTTAGAAGTGGGATTAACTGGAGGGGGACACCCCTATTCCTCCCCTCCCCCCGTAAGCCTAACCAGGCTCTAGGGACAAAGGAGCAGCTTCTGCACCTGCCTCGTGGTTCCTGTAGATCCTGCAGTTGGCAGAGGAACAGAAGCCCCAAATAACTGCACCCCTAACCTGTGGCCTAGACCACTGGTAGGGACGCGTTGGGAATCCCCTGTTGGGCCCTATGCCTCCAGAAGACTGGAATTTTCAGTGTTCACCCAGACCCAGCTGGCATGAGCCCGCTAGTAGGCACTTACTCTGTTCCAGCTCCCTCCTGGACATGAGTCCCCCCCTCCCCCCATGTGGGTGCAGGCTTTGTCCCTATGTTTAATATTTTAAAGCAAGATTTTTTTTTATATTAAGCTATTAAGTTAGAACAAATTGACAGTTTTATTTTAAAAAATGTACATATAAAAACTACATTGATCTATGTTAATAAAATACATAAAACTAATATATTCATACACTTACTCATACAAGCAAGGTTTTGATGATAAGAAGTTCTTATTTGAAATCTCTGAAACTTTCTAATTTTTTCTTATCAGCTGATTAAGAACCCATTACTATTCATTTATTTGCATCAGCATGATTTGATGCAATGAGATCTAGGGCATATCTATAATAGTAGCTGTCATCGGGAGAGTTTAGGTTTGAAGCACCTTGCTTGGAGGAGCATTTTGGAAACTGAGTCATGTTCTCAACTCCCAAGTCCATAGTACCTACCTCTCCCATGCTCTCTAGACCTCTGAATCATCAGGAAGTAGTGAAGTCTCTGAGATGTGCAGAGAGAGGTGGAAAAATGATGCTAAACTGTCATTCTCTGATGTAGTGTGAGGAAGGTGGGGCAATTGCTGAATTGTGGGGCCAGTTCCACCCTCAGGGTAGGAGGGGTAGAGAGACTGGGAGCAGCTACCCCTGTGTGAATCTCAAGAACTTAAGAGAAAGGTTCCTTGGCATCACCAAGTGTGTTAGGACTCTCTGGTCCCCAAGGAGACCATATTCAATTTTCAAGTAGTTAAAAGTAATATAATAATGATATTAGTGAAATGCTCAAGAAAATTCAACGATATAGAGTCTGCTTGATAATCCCTTACATGGTACTGTAGTCATCTTGTTTTACTTTGTGCTTTACTGAATCTGGACATTTAGCCAGTTTATAGTTTACTCTTTATTATTAGTATTCACCCTAATAGTTCAGTTTAGAGTCTAAAAAATATCAGACAATTCAAGAATAATTTAGAAAATGGTGCAGATTTGTTATTGGACAATGATTCAAAAAATGCTAAAATTAGGGCCGGGCATGGTGGCTCATGCCTGTAAGCTTCAGCCTATGAAGTGGCCGGGGCTAGGGTTCGCGGTTCGAGTTCCGCCTGGGGCCCGTAGCGAGACCTGGTTCCAAAAAAATAGCTGGGCATCGTGGCACGCGCCTGTAATCTCAGCTACCTGGGAAGCTGAGGCTGGGGATTGCTTGAGCCTGTGCTACCCCAGGCAATGAGAGCCTGCGGTTCCACAGGCAAAAATAGCGAGACCTAGTCTCAAAAAAAAAAAAAGCAAAAAATGTTAAAATGTTGGGTTGTCTGATGTCACTATTTCTGGGTAGAATAAAAAAGAGTGTCAATCCACTCACTCAGTGCCATGGTTTTGTTTGTTTATAACCTTGTTATTCTCTTTGAACCTAAGGAAACTGAATCTGAACATGAGTTTGAGTTATGAAGTTCTGCAGATTATCTCTTTCATTTATTTAGATGGCCACAAGAGTGTGACTAAATTATATTTGTGATAACTTGATAGAGTTGATATTTCTAGTGCCACATTCATGGTGAGCAATTTAATTGTTTAATGTGTCTGATTGAGCTTTGAAAATCATGTGGACCTTGAATTAAGCCTTTTGTGTTGGACGAGTATGATGACAACAAAATAAAGTATTTTAACCCTCAATTTTCTGAAACCACACAAAAACTTTCACATAGATTCTGTTTTTGCTTTTCTAAGGATATATTGCTATATGTTACTTTGACATTTGGACAGGGTTAATTTTCTCTGTCTTAAATTGTGTCCTTCAGTTCAGAAGCTTGTCTTTCCTTCATGCCTTGGGACCCAGCCATGCTGGTTAGGCTAGAAGGAGTCTTCCCATAACGTATGTGGGGTTAAAGTGGTGTTTCTTTTTCTTTCTCACATGCACACAGTCACAATGCACATGCACTCACACACACACACACGTATACACACACACACATACCCCACACATCAGACACATTTGCTGAGTAATACTATTTATATGCTGCAAACCAGGGAAATTCTATGTATAAGTCTTCAGATTTCCCACAGACAGGAAGGTTTTTTTTTTTTTTTTTGTTCATGATCTTTCATGCCAGGACTGTCATGACTGGGATGATGATACCACTTCACATAGGAAGAAACCATGTGTTTTTGCTGGAGTTTAGTTAGCAAATTAGTATCCTAATTACTATTAACAGTCAAATAACATACAGCAGCAATAGAGATATCATCCTCTCCCATATTGCCAGTAAAAGTGTGTAATTGCATATAACTCTATTCTCTATTATTAACTTTGATCATCTCCAAACCACAAGTTATATTATTCAAAATGGAAATTCAACCAATGCAACATGTAAAAATTAACATATTTTTTAACTGTGCCTGACACAGAGGTTGATGCAAATGAACTATTTTCAGTGTTCTTTCTGCCAACTGCACTGTGTAAAGACTCTGGCCAGTGTTTGAAAGCACTTTCAACTCAATACTCCCTCAGATGTTCTTTTATGATAAGGAAGAAAGGAGAAGGAAGAACGTCTTTGTGTGCTGGGGTAGTGAAGGAAGGTCAGACACCACAGCACAGAGATGTTTGGAAAAAGACTAACTTTTTTGAGCCAGAAGATAAAGATTATTAGCAACTTTGACCTTGCAGTTCAATGTAACCATTCTGAAGGCTAAATTGAAGCCTTTGTGGAACAAATAACATGTTGACCCTCAGAATAACCTCTTTGTGACTATAAGCAATAATGGAACAGTTAGCTGCGAGGGGGGATTTAGTTTCAATTATAGCGGCAACATCAGACTCAGAGATAAACCCCAAGCAGTTTCCCCCCTTTTTTTTTGCAGAGTGGGAGAAGTGTAAATATTGTATTTATTGTGTTATTGCTATAGCATTATCTAAGCTGAGATACTTTAGAGAGGGACAGAGGTGCTACTATTACTAAGGAGAAACAGGGACAAACTGGGACAGGCTAGTGGCACCAAGAATCCATCATTATACTAGGAATATATACACAGTAGAGGAAATGTTTTCCTTTCATAGACTATGCCTCAGTATTCACCCTATGGAACCTCAGTAGGAGTTTCCAAAGTTTTTAAAAGACATGTTTAAAAATTAAGTCAGTTCAGCATAAGAGATTTTGTTCAACACTAAGGTATTTTTGCAGGAGGGAAAGGCTATTGTTTTACCCAAATTTTAATCACAGTGCTTTAAAAGTTCTGCTCATGATAGTGATGATACAATCCAATGAATATCAGAAAAGAAGTTTTGTGTATGAACTGTCAATTAATATAAAATGTTGATCTAAATATAGGTCTATCAACTCCTAGTAGGTAATTTTGTAACTATAGAGTATTATAGCTATCCTAATAAAATACATTTTTGGATTTTCATACAGAAATTCTATTATTTTTTCTGTTTTGTAGATGAATATAAGTCATAGCTAGTGGAGAAATGGAGTCATCACAACTAGTATAAGAAATTCTTTAGGAAAAAGAAATGTGTGTTCAAGATAGTACTATAATACATATAAGCACAAAAGATTAGGATGAATTGAGCTATTTTTCCCAATGGTCCCCCTTACCTTTTCAAGACTGTTATAATTCATTAAAATAGAACATTTCCCAAACTATTTGAGTTTTTATTGAATGACTTCGTGGAAGAAGCCAAACCAGTTGCATGTAGTGGTACCATCTATTTAGACATTCCAAGTCCAAAATTGACCTAATGGTTTCATGGATGAATGAAAAGAATACTTAAATAATGAGGGACCCCAGCTGGTGGAATTGGTCCCAAGAAACTGGGAGTGAATGTTTACGCCCTGGACTTCAGTTTTCCCACCTATAAAAATGGAAGAACTGCATTAAGCTGTACTGTCGGTCCTTCCCTTCCTTTACCATCTGTATTCTCTACTCAGCTCAGTGATTCAAACCAGCAAAAGCAACTTGTCATTTAGACATGTAACTTTTGACTTATTCTCTTGAGTGTATAAGTATTTACATACTAGAGAATGGCTTTCATGGAAACAGATAATAAATCAGCTCTATTTCCATCAATACTGGGAGGAAAATTTTTGGTTTGGTTTTTATGTGTTAAAAAGTTCACCTTTTCAATAGTTTTCTTCTCAATATCTTCCTATAGACCATCTGCTACACACAATGGTGGCCACCAAGAAGGGCATTTCAGCTAAATTTTTACTCATTTTTACATGAGAAAATAATTAAAATTGGTTAGAAGAGTTTAATTTCTGGAGATATTGGAGGAAATGTCTGTTTTTTTTTTTCCTTTCAAAGGTAACTCTGCCAGCTACAAGTGAGATTCCATATGTTGTGTGGTATTTAAAGAGAAACTGCTCTTGGTTTTTTTCACACCTGAAATACCTTATTTCAGATGTTTCAGAGAATGTCTACCTAAAAAGGAGATACAAAGTAGATTATAAAATGATTTTGGCATCATTTTACCGAAGAAAAATATGGAAGGTATTTACTAACATATTATCATGCCAGCACAGAAAAAAGAACAAAGCTAGTAGCTTTCCTTGTTACTAGAGTACCATTTAAGGCAACTGAATGAGAAGAAATATTTGTTCTCTCTCTCTTGCTTGAAATGACTTACATGCTGTATAGTTACGCCTGGCTGTCTGTTTTCACAGACCCTGATTTTTCTTGGTGGCCTTTACACTCAAATCATCATTTCTAGTTACCTGTCATCTTGGTTTTGTTATTGCATTCTAGAGCATATTTCAAGCAATTTGGGTCTCTTGTAAGCAGTGTCAGTTGCAGAGCAATTCTAACTTGCCTTTGTTATCTGCAGTACTGCAGAGGGTACAAACTGTGTACGTAAGAACAAGTACCCTCTAACCGGGGCTGACCATAGCAGGACTGTTTGTGGGTGCAAGTCCGGATATATACAGAATTTTAAAAATTATCTTCCTCATGTTGGGATTTGACTAATCTCTGAGTTTTCAGAGATTTCAAAGTCTATATTTAAATACAGACATTGGGAAAATGCCCCAAGAATAGATATCCTCGTGGTATGAAAGTAAATTGCCTAGATTTCTATCCTTTAGAAATTATCCTTTTAAAGAAGTGTGTTCTCTTCACTGAAATCTAATAACTCAGTTCAGTAAAAAGCCTGGACATAATTAGTTTGAGCCATCTCTGCTGTACAGTTTTACGTGTCTTTATGTTAGTCGTGGCTATTTTTATAATGCTGATGGAGAAGTCTTTGCTATGTTAAGGTATATAACATCTTGTGAATTATTTTCTAAGATCCTTTTTTTTCCCCCATCAGGAAACTTAAGAAGAGTAGAATATACATTGCAAGGCAGTGGGTCTGCTATTTGAATTACTCCACAAAATACTGTGTCAACTGTTATTAACCACAAATAATGGGGTGTCATTTCTAAGTGTGCCAAACAGAATTAGGTTCTAAGAATGTTGCTGCAGGTATTTTCAAAGCATCTTATTTTCAAATTCAGAGAATGCCATGCAAAGCATTCAGAGTACTTATTTGGGTCAAAAACAGCAACCTAAATACATATTTTCACCAGCTGGAATTTAATCATTCAATTACAGCTTGCAATGGTAAAATATAAATTGTCCAGGACTTATCTTCAAGTCTTGAAAGGACCTTTTGGTTTTTGATTCTGAATTAAACACAAAAGTTGCATCTTACAACAGGTTGAAAGCACAGTTCTGTATACAGGCCTATTACAAAGCAATGCTGACACCTACAGAGGATGTATGTAAATATCCACGTTTAATTGGCATATGCTGTATTGATTGGTATTAATACTTTAAATTCCAACTATAATGATAGTTAAAGAACAAGACAGTGTAAGTTTTACGTGCTGCATTTAAAAAAGCATTTAATTTATAATGAAAGGTTCTTTTACTGTCTTTTCAATAAATTTTATTTGTGTGACATTTGAATGTCAAATAAAAATGATTTTATTATTTTAATAATCCATTATTAGAATAGTTGGCTATTATTTGTATTTTCAGATGTAGAGTGTGCTTGCTTGATGTTATGTACATAAATGCTAGGTCCACCTGCAAATGTTGGAGACTATCTCTCATCTGTTGTTTAATTGAAATTCTGTGCTTCCTGTGCATGATTCAGTCAGCAAAATTAACCCTCACATAAATTCATGGGCAAAATTAGCTAAGAACCTTTTGAACGAGAAGACTAAAAAGAGAAAGTGTTTGCAAAAAGTTTGTACCTCATGAAATGTGTATTCCATTATATAGAGCACCGGAAGTATATATAACATGAAGTCAAAATAATTAGAACAAGTAGATCTAGCACTATAAAAACATTTCAAAGAAAAAAAATCTTTAAACAGAGTTTGGGATCACAAACTATTGTGAATGGAAGAATTAGCCAGTAAAATGGTGTGAAGAAAATTGATTTCCCAGTTTGTTGAGGAACTATAGATGATAAGTAAATTGAATATGTCATGTGATCTTTAGATAGGAATGAAGAGATCACAAGGTAAAATGACATCATAGTGACGAATTAAAACAAGGAATAGGATTTCTGTATATCACAAATATATCACACATGTTACAAAAGTGATAAATTGGGGGAGAAATATTTACAGTGATTATGAAAAAAATCTATAAGGACAATTCAAACTGTTTCAATATTAAAAACTAGGCAAGGATTATAAAAGGTCATTTCCCCAACACTAAGTATTTAATAAAAGAAAAATTGTTCACCATTACTATCACTTAATCAAATTTATTCCAGTTACTGTGATAATGTATTTTTTGCATATTAAAATTCTCAAAGATTAAATATAGATTATATTCATTATTGGGTAGGTATGTGGTAAGAATTACATACTACCAGAATTACAAACATAATAAAACCTTCTGAAAAGATAATGTGTAAAATTTAATGATCACACTCAATATTAATTTATTTAGATACGTTTGTTTATTATTTATATTGAATTATGAGGAAAAATATATTCTAAGTAAATAATTTCAGAAGCAGATTAAGTAAGAATTTTGGTTGAATTACCATAAAATGGGTGGTAAATCTAAGTAGTCAACCAATTGAGATGGCAAGAACAGTTCTGCTGCTTCTAAATGATAGAATGTTATGTAGTTATTGCTTTCAAAGATATTTTAGCATGTAAGACAGTTTTGGCATGTCTGGTCATTGTGGTTAGAACTCTACATAGGGGTGTATTCTCCCCTATTCTTTGGTGTTTCCAATGGCAAAAATATTCAATTTACTCAGGTCTAGGAATTACTCCTTCATGGTAATTCCTTTACTTAGTGGAATAGTTAGCACTCCATTCAATGAACTGGTATTCTTACAGTTGTCACTGTCACGTGATGGAGCAGGATGCTCCATCACATCCTCCATATTTGAATCATTCTTGAAACTACACCAGCTCAATCTTGCCAAACCACCAGTTCTATTATGTCTCTCTTCCTCCAAATTTTTAATAACCCTAATTGCCTGTAACATGAACATTTGAACAGCCTGTGCCACCTTTCCCCAGCATGTCACTCATATTCCAGGCAATCTGTCATATTAGCTTGAGCAAACTTTCATTATGTTGTGCTGAGACCAACCTTGATATCTTAGTTCTGTCCCCTTTCCTAGAAATTCAACTTCTATTCATATTTCAAAAATCATGGAAAATGTCTTATTATATTCATAATCCTTTTTCAAGCCTCAAGACAAAATGTTTCCCCACACTGAATTTTCATGACTCCTACATTTCACTTTTATATTACACTTACCCTATGCCAAATTAGATTTTACTCATTTGCTAAATGTTTTACTTCATCTCCTAATTGTCAGTTATTCTTAGCAAAGTTGAAGACTTTTAAACATCTTTATTTTAATAGACATAGCTCACCAAAAAACTAAACAAAAAAACATATGTCAGTTTGACAAATATAATATTAGCATATGCAAATTAAGTTTCTTATGCTATCTTAGAGAAAACCTGTTTGTTTCCTATGCCTATTGGGGTTTTGCAAACCTGGTTATGTTTTGACAGTAAAATCTTAATACATTCTAAACAAAACTATGTGCAAAGCTGCTTTTTTTGATCACCATATAGGGAAAGGGGAAAAAATTGAACATACATGTATAATAATAAGCAAAAATTATAAAAGCACTATTTTAAGTCAATGTTTATACAATTAACATGCCGATCAATAATTTTCTATGAAAAATAAATTTATTATGTTTGGTTGGTGATAGAGTGAAAATCTGAATATCCAGGAAGGAACCATCAAACAGCTAAGATAGAAAACCATCTTCCTACAAAGAAACTTCCACTGATGGAAAAGTCTCTCTTCTTTAATTCCTATTCCAGATGTACCAGATGGAAAAATCTTAAAAAATGAGAGCTTAACTGAGACTAGAATTTTAAAACCATGTTAGGTTGCACACTGTTCTCCAAAGTTTAGTACCTTCAATATTCAGAAATATTCATGAAAGTTATCAGAGAAAAAGTCATATTTTTTAGTGATGAAATGTATTAAGCATTACAAAAGGTCTGAGCATATGGTTTTAGCAAACAGGGTATGTTACACAGGAAAAAAAAAAAACCCAAAGTTTATGGTTGGGTACTTTTCGAGAGTTTAAAGGTAGCAGAGTTTTTCTCCAGCATATTGACATTGTCAAGCTGATTGCAATTTGAATTCAGCTAACCAACAGAGCAGGTGATAAAATTACTGAGAGATAGCTGTGTACCACTCGATTTATGAATTAAAACTTAATGTTGAATTACTGTTCTTTAATTACTAAAGTAGTTATATAGAACCTATTCTATTCAGCATTGTGTTCAGGAAAAGATGAATGAAATAGAAAATACTGTACACTATTCAAAAGGTTATTTCTTTAGTCATCATATTATGGTGATGTAACCCTTTTTGAATTTCAGTGGAAGCCAAGAAACTTCTGGGTGACTATTTTCATTCTACAAAAGCATTCTTTGCTTCAGGGAAGAAATCATGTCTTTTCCATTTCATTCCCTGGAGTATATAACAGAATGCTTGTTGAATTGGGTTGGAAAGAAAATGAAGTTGAATTTACTTTCCTGTGCTGCTTTGCTTTATGTGGGTCAGTTAGTTCAGCAAACAATGAAACAACACCAATACTACCACCACCATAACCAATAATAAATTCTATTGTGTGAAGACCATTAAACCTACTGCTAACTTTTCTCTGAGAAAGTCAAGAGCATCTGAATGACCAACCTGTTGATTGCATAAGACAGCCAAGTAGATGTTGCTGCTTACTTCACCTCTGTCCATTATGTCGAAGAAAATTCTTCATATTTTTGCATATTGAAACAGCTAAGCGATGCTGGTTCCCTTGAAGGACTGCAATGTTTCTCTAATACTTTCTGAAACATTAACTCTCATCTCCATTATAACAAACAGCCATCTAGCAGATCCTAAATTAGAAACTTAAGAGAGAAAATTTGGAGTAAACCCAAAGAGACTGACATATAACTACAATTCTAATGGGCCACCTGCCACTTGTAGATCTCCAGGGTAATTATAGTTTTGACTGTTTTAGAAATGAGGAAACTGAACAATGATCTGTGATCAGTTAAGCTGCTATGATTTGAATGACTCATGATATCAAAATATACCAAAAATTAGCTGTTTTAAAAATTAATAGCAGTTTTCTAGCTCTATGTCATCTCATTCTATTATGATTAGTTGAATTATATTGGTTGATGTTAAAATTACTTTTCAAAGTTGCTAATTATAAAATTTAAAACCATCCCAGTTTAATTATAAAATTTAAAACCATTCCAGTTTTGACAAAATATGATGGAGGGAAAGAAATTATATATGATACAGTAAAATTATAATACATTATCCCCTGGAATAGTCTTTAAGAACAACTTAAGAATTTGAGGGTCGAGTCCAGTACTTTCCTGAACCGACCGGTGCGTGGGCGCTGCGCGGGTCTCTCAAGGCCCACGCCCTCTGCGTCGCCATGATCATGGCGTGGTCGCTGCTTCCCTCATGACCTGCTCCACTTGCCTCTCGAGGGCAGATGGGATGGAGCTGGGGTCAGCCCGGGGAGGTGCCGGGCCCTGCCGGAGCACCATCGCACATCAGAGCCCGGTGAAGAAGCAGGATGCAGTATGTGTGGGGGGCGGGGGTCGTGTTCCCGCAGACCCCTCTGGGTTTTCCTCCACTCCAGAAAGCCCTTGTCAGGGTAAGTACCTCAAGAGGATTTTTCAACCATAGAAACCAAATAGGTGAGGTACAGGAAGAAAGACCCTTTAATTTATGCCACCCCGGCAGGACTCAAAAGAACAAGGCAAGAACCAACCAGCACTGAACTGCAAGAGCAAACAAAACACGACCTACAATGCCACTGAGGAGCTGTGAACAGAAACCTGGCACAGAGACGCTGTCAATAAGGGCACTGCTCATCCTCTTTGCTTAGAGGGAAGAGGCCTGCCCAATGGCAGTGGCCCTACAGTAAAGCGCCAACGGAGGAGACCAGGAGACCTACCATCAGCTGATGGCTGTCCCCATCGAGGAGCTGCTCTTCCAAAACATACGGCTGGGAGTCATGCCCCCAAAGCCAAAGACGCAAAACATGAAGGAGCTACAAACAGAAAACAACAGAGATGAGATCCACCAAGAAACACGATGCAGTCTTACAAACCGAAGGTGCTCGAGTAGGCCTAGGAAGGCAAAAGCAGTACAGGAAAGACAAACAGCACAATCTATCAAGTCTCAAGAAATCACACCCTCACCAAGGATGAGGAAATAGATCCAGAAAAGAAAAAAAAAAACAAACAAAAAATAAAACACTAAAGGGCTAAACATGGACAAACAACAAAAAGAAAGGAGGCGAAGTGATCAGAGGGGGGTGGTGTGGTGGGATATTCCTATGGGGATCAGCAATTATACAATCATATATTGTAAAAAATCCAAAAATAAAATAAAATTAAAAAAAAAAGAATTTGAGGAATTTAGACCTATTATAATAAGAGCTTTGGGACTATTTCTCTAATCAAAGTGATTATTTTTACTTCATTCACTACCTAAGAAAAAGAAAAGATAATCAGAGCAAATAAGTTATAACGTGTCCAAATGTAACCAATTAATTTTGCATTATTAGTTAATAAAATATTTTATCATTGTTCATTGTATGGGTTGAATTTAGCTAACAGAATCTTTAAAACATAGTGAAACTCATTTCACATGCAAATGTTAGAAAAATAAGTATGTATAATATACACAGATCTACTTTAGAATTTCCTGGTCACAGTTCAACATTTTTATGTATATATTATGTACATGTATATGTGTCCCAATTTATGTTTACATATTATAATGTGCATATTTTTGTGCATAAATATTTATAGTCATGCTTCTCAAAATGATACTTGGAATAAAAGCTTTAAGAGACTGTCAGAAATGAGAGTAAATTAAATATATTTATTTACTCTGGGAACTTTATAATAAAATATATAAACTATTTTATATGTAAAAAATTCTTCCACTGAACATTTGACCAAAGAATCTTACTTTTTCTCAGAAAGAACTTTTTATTGCAATCATCTTTTCTGGAGTATCTTAATGTTCTATCACTGAAGAATAGGCATGTAGTGACATAGTTTACATGTGAGGATGAATTACCATAGCAATCATAGTTCTGAAACATTGAAAGATGTTAACATTTAAGTGTAAAATCTATTTTAGATGTGTATTGTTTATATTAAAAAGTGCAATAAGCCACATTAATCAGTTCGCTCTGATTTGGAAAGAATATAAAATTTGGAAATTTGTAAAGAATATAAGGGTGATACCTAGGGTGAGCTCTAAAGAGACAGTATTTTTCTTTTTTGTACACAAGATTTAGACTAAAATAAGGCCAAATAAGAATTGAGTATCAAAGGTGGTAGAAAGTGTTTACTTATTTCTTCCAAGTTTCTCCACATACTCTACCAAGTCCACTCACAGAACATTTCTATAAAAATTGGTCCCTTATTTCCAAGAGTGAAAGTGATCATTTTCATGGAACAAACTAATTTTTCACCTGTTTGTCAAGAAATTTATTCATCACATTTTATCAAGTTACATGGTGCCTAGTCCATTAGATTGCTCACTATTCTGTACTAACATGCTGCTAATAAATGTAGCATCATTATTAAAGTTGTAGTTCTTATAACTAAACTTTTCAGGTTGAGTACTGCTATGCCTTGAGAGTTATGGTCATGTTGTTCTCATTCATACCTTCTGTTCTTATGCATTTGTGCTTGCACTGAAATGCATTTTTTATCTTAATTTCAGGCATAATACAATGGTTTATAGGTTAACTAAAATAGAGCAGAATCATATCATTCTAAACATTCAGCATGGAACTTGCAAAAATGTTTGTCACAAAACAAATATCAAATTAACTGTCCACTTCTAGCTATTCATAATTTTCAGGAGGCATATTAGTTTCTTTTGGTATTCAGCTTATATTGTCATTGGACATTTTTGTTGCATTTCATTTTCTTTACTCTGGTGATTGAAGGTACACTAATGATGGCAAGGACATTTCTAAAAATTCGAGGACAGTTATCTAAAGGTAGATTTTTTTTTTTTTTTTTAGTATTTTCACTCTCTCCAACCTACATGAATGCTGTGATCTGAAAAATGACAAGGTGTTTGATGAGCCTTCCTTATTGAATTTTTAATTTTTTCCCCTGGCTTTCTCTGCAGTTTCTTTAGGGACTAGGGATGGGCAAGGAAATTTATGTTGGCTGACAACTTCTGGTTCTCACTAGAGGTCGCAGGATGTCAAAAAACTGACTAGCCAACAAGATCACAGTTGCCAACAGTAGTGTGCGTGAAGCAGCCTCTTTGTGCAGTCTTGGTAATGCCCCAGAGAGCATGCCAGTCAGAACCCCAGTTTCTTAATCACGCTAGGGCCAACTAGTCCTCAATAGCTGCTCTGCTTCTGTATTTAAAATGAGGAGTTTCAGTGCTACCTGACCTCTGAAACACAGGGGCTGAAGGATCAGTAAAACATTCTCATGAGCAAGTACTTCAGCATAGTTAAGATCTATGGGATGATTCTGTTTATTGTTTTCTCTCTTTCATGAAATATTTGAGATTTTTAATCAGTGTCACAGTTTTTACTATACACTCATCACTTGCACAATTGCTACTTCTTCGCGTGCTTTCAAAAGCTTCTTTTTAGAAAAGAAGCTTCTTTTGTCTGAACTTTTACTTGATATACTTTCATAGATTCTATGGGCAGATATATTCTGGCATTTTTAACATTCAGACTGATGTGAAGCTTGTACTTCTGATTTCCTGCTATTATATTAACTACAGCATTAATAAAATGTAACAATGTTTAAAACATATAACAAAAAATGAGAATGCTGAGAAGCTAACTCTCACAATTGTGGTGCAAAAGTGCCAGTTGGAAATATTCAGAAGTTTTACATAAAACCATTTTTCTGAAAACTTACCCTAAAATGAACAACAGGGTTAAAGAATTTATTTGATGAAAATAATTTGTGACAATCTAGGAAAATAGATTTAGTCTTTGATAGAAATTCAAAAGACATAAGAGATTTTAAATCTCAAGCAATAGTCAGCACTTCAGTCTATAGTAGTTATTTGAAGAAACTAGTTTTGCAATAAAATTAAATCCAAAGCAAAGTTAAAATGTATCACCACATTCTCATATATTTATTATTTTGGGGAATTGTTTATTAAACTAGATACTGTGGTGAAGCAGTAAATTTGGATTCAGTGAGAAGCAAGTTAGTTGGGGGGCAGGAAGAACACTTCTACTCTGATACTATGCATTTTACAAAGCTTATATCTACTCTGATTCCATCGTTTTGCAAAGCTTATATCATTACCTGGCATGCACTCTATTTTATGAAGTGCTCTTTGTTTTGTGATAACTTTACCTATCATCTAAGTGTATATTTGTGAACATTTAGATCTTGGGTTATTAGAATAAAAATGGCTCAGAGGCCTGAATGCATATTGACTTAATTGCTCTACTAATTGCTTTCCTATTTAACTAATAGTTAAGAGCAAACAGCTTTGGGTTTTCTGCATGTGGTCTGATGATTTCAAAAGAGTAAAGCCATAAACTTTGCACAATTCTAAAGCCAAACACATGACAATTTCCAATTCCCTTAACAATTGTTATTATAGAAGCAAGAAAACAAAGGAGAACCAATTCAATTTTCACAGGTTATCTAGAAACGTTTCAATCTTTTGTTATTCTTTTGAAATTATGAAAGTGTTTTAGTTTGAAAGGGAGCTGTACTTAGAGAATGTTCTAGCAATAGGATTTAATTACTTTTTATGTTGATGTTGGAACGCATATAAATGAGTAGACGTAAAAAAAATCCTTCTGAAGAACTGTGGGAGAGAGGAAAATAGATAGCAACCCTCTTCTCTATTATAACCACAATACTTCTCGGTGAGGAGTGAGATAATAAGCAACCTTCCAAATGAACTACGACCTCAACTCACAGATGGTGGTGTTTTTAGAGGACTGGTTATAATTTAGAAACTATAACCTTCTACCAAATACATGCAAACTAAAGTCGAAAATGGAAGAAATTATACAGAGATGTCAGCACTTTCCCACTAGCAAAGAATTAAACCACCACACCCACTGTCATGTGAAATAGCTAGATAATTGAGGATGAGGGGTGCTTTCAAAACCTTGTCTGGTTAATTGGCTTTTGATAACCCAGCTCTCTGGTGGACCTCGACAGAAGCAAGAGGAATATTTATCTAGTGCTCTGCTGACCTAGGAGCTATCAGCCCCATAGCTCAGACCATTTAGATCCCTGGACCAACTGTGCTTCGCTCTGTTGACAAGATTGATTATTTTTGGTTGTCAGATGCGGAGGAAATCTGAATGAAAGCCTTCCCTAGGAGGTGAGGAAGAGGGAAAACACGAAAGGAATTGTTTCCTCTGAGTCGTAACCATTTCAGCTGCTCAGGATTTTGGTGTTGGTGTTGTTAGCCCGGAACAAACCATGTTCCCATGTTCACCTATTTTAAGGACCATTAGTTAATGCTGTTAAAGTGCTTTGAAGATGAAAAGCAATAAATATATAAATAAACGCACTTCAGATGCTTGGTATTGATTGGGGGTTGGTTTTATAGTGCAAAACTATTGCTTTAGTGGTTGGAAAAGCAACTCAAAGTGAGCTGAAATGCCTGAAGAGGAAGGCCAAGGTCATTAATTGTTGCCACCTGAAAGCCCAGTGCAGCTTGCAAAATAAATTTGGCCTGGCCTCAGAACCAGACCAAGAGCATAATGGAGAGTTCAGAAATACAGACAACTAGTGTTCAAGTGCAGCTGCATATTATGAATAGAGTTAAATAAGTTATAAAATAACTTGGTGATTTTACAATGCCTCATAAAAACTGAAGTCAAACGAGTTTTATATTTATACCAAACAATTATCCCACAGCTCATTCTAGAGGTTAGTAGACAATGTCAGCTTTTCTAATTTAAGTCATTTCAATCATTGTGGGTTTTATTTACTACTGGTTGTTGAAAGATGGGTGCTTTGAAAATCGGGTTGTCAGAAATTTATTTTGAGAAGGCAAGTTAAATTTTTTTTTTGAGACTAGGTTTCACTATTTTTGCCCATGGAATCGCAGGCTCACATTGCCTGGGGTACCACGGACTCAAGCAATCCCCAGCCTCAGCTTCCCAGGTAGCTGTGATTACAGGCGTGTGCTACCACGCCCAGCTATTTTTTTGGAACTAGGTCTCCCTAGGTTGCCCCAAACGGGACTCGAACCGCGATCCCTGGTCCTCACAGCAGCTTCCTAGGCTGCCACTTACACTTACTAGGTTGCCACTAGGAACGCAACACTGTGCCTGGCCCAGAAGGCAAGTTAATTAAAGTTGTGTACGGGGTATGACTATTTGAATGCTTAGTGTTTTTACAGGTGGGAATGGAAAGTAGAACCTCTGAGTTCAGCATGTCTTGTTTTGAACATAGGCATGCTACACTTTCAATCTCCCTCCATATTATCTTCTGATCTGAGAAGGAAAAAACTTTTCCCCTAACAGTTTTATAAATACTTATTGTAAGTGTTTTCAAGGTCCCTGATTTGATTGTTGGTGTGCTTAGGAACATTTGTATCTGTTGGCAAGAGGAGAGACCTCCCCAACCACTGAATGCCTGTCAGATGCCAGGTCTCATGGTACATAGCCACACCCTAATATGGCCCATCACAGGATAACTGTATGAGGTGAGCATTTTATATTAAAAGTGAGAGAAAGTGAAATCAGAAAGAATAACTGTACAAAAACATTTAACCAGTTGTAGGGTGACTTTGGTCAGGCTTTTCCCTCCATTAGCCTGTATAACCAGCACCTGTGGTATTGCGTCATCCTCATGATTGTCGGTTCAGTGGGTGTGCGCATGTGTAAGTGTGCACACCTGAGCCTAAGAGAGGGGAGAAAGGGAGAAAGAGCCCGAGAAGGGGAATGCATGAGATAGCCCAGAGAGAGTGTGAAGATTCCTGGGAGCCTGGGGACTCGCAGCCCCCACCCCAAGCCCTGTCCTGTTCTCCTTTGCCTGGTGTGTCTCTGTAACTGCTAAAACCAATAAAGAACCTACGCAGATTGATGAACCTGACACCTGCACTACAATTGGCATCGTGAACAGGGTGGTTACTTTATAGTTGGCTCTGAGGATTGCTTACACAATCCTAGTAAAGCAGAGTCAAAGCCTTTTTCAACTCAAATCCTGCTTTTATATAACACATCTAGATTTAAGAAGGTAGTTTTGTTTGTATTCTAGCGCTCAGTGTTTGCAATGTGAAATATTTGAATATTACTTAGATTACTGAAATGGACTCAATCGTATTTTTATCAACAAAGAAAATTGTTTTGCAGTAGTATGTGCAAAGTTTCCTGTGCTATTCATGGACAGGAAGATGTGATCACTGTCATTGATGGAATCAATGGCAGGACTGCAAGATAGATGCTTCTGTTTGAAATATAGTTTGGGAATCCGGAAGGATGTAATGCAAAGGGAGGTGTCGTGGGAAGAGTGAGGGAAGAATGGGCTTTAGCAGGGGTTAGGGGCTCGTGGCTACTGTCAGATATGTCGCTCTTTATTACCCAACATATGTCAACAGGATTAGCAGAACTGCAGGCCCCCAGAAAGTAGTCAGCTAAAAGGGGCAGAGGAAGGTCAGAGGCTAGAGGGTGATGGTAATATGTTCATGAATGATTCACTCATTCTAATTCTTGACCCCTGTCTTCAGAAAAGCAGGAGGTCAGAAAAACACTGAAAAGTGATTGACTTGTGTAATGGGCCTAATGAAGTTGGAACATTTCTTTCTCATTGGAAGCTGGCACTAATTCATTGTTTTATTTTTAAACTTAAGTTATTCTTGTCCTATTCCCAGTAGCCATGTTATGGAGATGACCTAAATGTCCAAGGACAGACAACTAGCTTAACAATTTGTGGTGTATACATACAGAGTGGAATACTATGCAGCTAAAAGAAAAATAAAAGGATGGATGGTTGTCTTTTGCAGCAATATGGTTAGAATCAGAGTAGACAAGCTAGAAAAATAAGTCAGAAGACAAAAGCCAGGTAGTGGGTGGTATCACGTATACGTGCAACATAAACAAAACAAAGAATCAGAGCCAGGCATGGTGGCATGTGCCTGTTGTTCAAGCACTGGGAGGCAAGAGGCTTGAGTTCGTGGGGTCCAGACTACCCTGGGCAACATAGTGAGACTTGGTTCTCGAGAAAGCAGCCAGGTGCCGTGGTGGGCATCTGTAATCCCAGCTACCTGGGAGGTCGAAGCTGGGATCTCTTGAGTCCGCATTACCCTGGGCAACACGAGATCTAGTCTCCAAAAACAAGCAAACAAACAAAAATAAAACTAAATGAAGAATCAAAACCAAACCAATAACCCTTGAAATCTGAGGCAAAAAGAAGGAAGAGTGACAGGGAGGGGGTGGGAAGACATCTTGGGGGAGGGGAGCACAATGAAACATGGTGGATAATTCCTAGAGTCTTGGGGGTGGGCATGGTATGAAAACATACAGCTCTAGAGGTTTAAACCTATAACCCTTAAGACAAATACAGTGTTTTAAACCAACATTACCCCAATAAGCATTCTTGGGAAAAAAATAATTTATTTATTGAAGTCTTCAGAGTCTATTTTTAATCATCAAGAAGTGAATTGAGTGAAATGGGATACAAACTTAATTTTATAGGGAAACTACATAGGGGAAATTAGGAGACTACCTAATGCTTGTAATTGGAAAATATGAACACAGTATTATACTTAGATTAGGGTGACAGAAAAGGGTCACAAGTGTAGGATTCTAGAAGTCAGTCACAAAAATATATTTCTGGGGAATTTATAGCCTACATCTAGCAATGTCACCTAAGTCTTTATTTCAACTTGGTATGATTTTATGTAAATATAATTTTCAAATAAAACTTTCCTAGCACTATTTAATTACAGCTAGGGGGTGTGTGTATATGTGTGTATAATTTCCTGCTTGACAATGGAAAAGCTCAGAATATAAAGGCTTCCTTCTGGATCACTAGGAATTTAGTTAATAATAATCACTGCCTTTTTAATGTGCTTACACCACCAAGAATTACATTGCTCAGATGATGTTAGAAATTTCATTCTTATTTTAAAAATCAGGAGACTATAGTTAGGAAGTAGTGTGCTCAAGGCAAAATGGCCACAAAATGGAAACTACTTTCTGCTGGTGAAGTCTGTTTTTTAAAAAAAATCATTTATTATTATATCTTTTATTTTATTTTACATCATTAGCTACCCCAGGGTTCTCCTACCGCCTTATCAGCCTTGAACCATCATCTTAGTCTTTTGTACCCCTCCCATCCCCGATTTCCACCCTTCCCCCTCTCATGCTCTATGTGGTAAAGCCTGTTTTTAACCCATTGCCTGCTGCCTGTTTTGAGCATGACTTTCACATGAGTTACAGTACTGTAAGGATAAGCCATTCAGGAGAAGGTGAGGTAAAGATGACTTTTTCAGATAAGGTATTTAGAGAAGCTAGGAAAAACTCAATATAATAGCAATAGCTAACAGATACCAACAGATCACTAAAATACTAAGAGCTATAATGTATGTCGTACATTAACAAGCAATCCTTTAAGAACTCTATGAAGTGTTACTGCCCCTAAGATTAGCCCTGTTTAATGGATGAGGAAACTGTAGGACACATGAGGTTTAAAAAGTGAGCTCACATTTACCAAGCTGCTAAATAGAGATCTGGGACTAGGATCGAGGGACTATTGTGTCTTCCTAGTTCGGTAGAGGGGACATAATGATGATTCAGTGTAGGTGGAGAGTTTCCAGAATTGCTAGGTATTGGTGCACTCAGATCTAAGTCCCACCAGGTGGGAAATGAGACAAGGAGTGGCCCTGCTTATGCCATTCCTTCCATCTGCCTCTGATGGTGCTCATGCCTGAATGAAGCAAAAAATCATTTCCAGATGTTGTTAGGCAATAAATGCATGGCTTCTGAGCAAGCACATTGGTTTCTGAACAAATAGGGCCGTCGGTCCTCTTGAGACTTATATAGCAAATAATGCTTAAACGAGCAAGTAAAGCAAATGTGCTAACAGGACATGCGTGCAGCTTCTGTATCCAAAAACCCCTGTGAGCTGGGAACCTGGTAAGGAGAAGGGGCACTAAGGAGCGGAGAGAAAGAAAAGACTGTTTTTAGTGATGGAAAAGTTGTTGCCAACAGAAAGTGTGGGTGGAGGAACTGAATTAGATCAATGTTATCAAGCATCACCTCTCGTATGCTGCTTTTATTATTGACAATATCCCAAGGCAACTCGCTTGTTTCTGTAATAAGCGTCAATGTAAGAAATATACAACCAATCATGCATTCATTACCAATCTATTTTTTGTAATAGACACCCACATGTGGGCCCATGAGAAATCTTATCTGAGAAGATTTTGAACCTTATCACGGTGTTACCTGAAATGACCTCAAGGACCATCGGTGGTTACGCATCGCACTTTGGGATGTGAACTAGAATTACAAGCTGCTGTGTAGAATTGCTCAGAATTGCTCAGGGTTGAGACGATCTCAGAGGGATGGTGGTGAAATAAAGCATCATGTAAGTCGCAAAGGGGCCATCAAATGAAGTAAAAGGGAAAGTTCAAAGTCCTGGAACAGCTGAAAGCCATTCAAAAGGAAGGCGTCTCGGTCCGTTACTACAAAGGCTTGAGAGTGATGGGGCAGTACAGTGAACCACCAAGTACTGGGACAAAACCTGCAGCCCCTGTTCAGAGCAGAATCCATTGCAGAAGCAAGAATCTTTTTCTTTTCCTTTCCTGGGGAGATGTGGCCTTTTTCTTAACGAACAAACAGATAGCTTCGTTAACATTTTTGTTGCGAAGTAAGTGTGGCCTTCTGTTCACTTTTTTATTCTGTCTCTGACACCGTAGTTGTTACTTAGGAAACAGCAATGAGAACAGATTTTGACTGCAAGCAATAACATACTAATTATCAAGCGCTGGGAGCATTGTGAAGTGGTGATAGATGAACTTCTATACTATAAAAAATCACAGTAGATAAGATTTTTAAAAGAGATAATAAAATATGGAAATCAAAGTTCATTGAAACCCACAGAATCGGTCAGGCACGGTGACTGGTGCCTGTAAGCTTCAGCCTATGAAGCGGTCGGGGCTAGGGATTGTGGTCGA